>JAHZNE010005430.1:0-21052 GCA_027744055.1 Callyntrura sp. NNG-2020
ACTTTTGTCCAGTGGACAATTTCCATTATCCAGTGGACAAGTATTCCTTGATTTATTCTTGACCTCACAGTAATAAAATAGTAAAATAAAATACACAGGTCAGTAGTGTATTTGTACAACTGACACATGAACTTTACACAGACCTTTTAAACAGAAAATCCAGCAAAATTTTGTTCGCTGCAAAATACAAATCCACAAATGAAGCAACATTGTATAAGTCTTGTTTATTTTTGCGCGTTTCCCATATTTGTATTATTATATTCACCACAAGATTTCTCCTCAGAGCTCCAATATTTTCTCTCCTCTAACCTCCCGGGATGTCTTGTTAAGGCAACTGTTGGAGCACACCAGCTTCATTCATCACAAACTTTACATTCACTTTTGAATTTTTATCAATCTCATCTGAATGCCATGTCACCTCTGTCTATCCGTTATTATGTGGATAATCGTCACACACTCTACAATACGTGTCCAGACGATTCCACTCGCAAATTGGTATCCTCCAGTATGAATGTGAAAGTTAACGAGTCGTATTATCGCATTGCCCGTCGCACCAGTTGCTTCACACATCTCTATTTCATTGAAAATCAACAAGACTTACAAAACGCAATTCACTACTTTCTCCGAGAGGCGGACACGAATAACGAAGATCCGTACTATATCATCTTCTGGGATAATGTTTCGAGTAAACAACCAAATCGTCCGAAATGGAGTCAATACTTAACGAGCCAAGCACTGTATGGCAAATTTACAAGTCTCAATATTTTCGTTGGATCCGGTCTGCTTGGAAATAAGCAACGCGTTGGATTAATTTGCATGATCTGTTCTAAGAACCAATTCAGATCACATCCTCTTGTAAGTTTCTTTAGCATCGAGAAGAATTTACTTCCTATCCCATCTCGCATCCTATCACTGTGGAAACACTTGTACAAAAACCATCATGGTCTCAACATTCCACATATATGCCCTGGCTGTATGGTAGGCTCTAACGGACGAAAACTAATGGGTAAAGGTCCTTTATTTGAAGAATTCTTCATTCATCAAATCTTAATTGAAAAATACAACATCACCAGCACTGCAGAAAAACGAAGGTTGTTGGACAAACATGGAATGATTACAAGAAGCCTCATCTTTCCTTCCAGCAACATTGAAACATTTTTCATCAAAATTGCTCTTCCCCGATATGTCCTATCTCCGTATGGACTGCTGCCTGAGAAATACCTACTTTTCACAGTGGTTAGCAGAAAACTAGTTTACTATCGGTGGTTGTCGCTCTTCAAACCGGTGGATAACATACTATGGTTAATTTCTGGAGTATCTTTTGTATTTTTTGTTTTTCTGCCCCTACTCATACTCTACATCATGTCAAGGATAACTGGAGAAACGGAACGTGTGTGGAAGTCATTTTTTATTAGTCACAGCAATACCATTCTCCTTCGCTTAGTTGGCGCCCTTTTGGATCAGCACAACCGAAAAAATACGTTACGAAAAGTAGCACCATTGCTATTGTGTTGGGTGTGGCTCTCCTATATGCTTAATTCAATTTACAAGGCCAATCTTTACTCCATTCTAAGTGCTACTCCAGAACCATGGACACCTGCGAATCTGCATCAATTAGCCAAGTCCGCTTATCCAATATTGAGCTCCACACTTATTTATGCCACCATGCAGGAGAATCCCATACCGACTTCCTTACTTCGGGGAAGTATTCAAAGATACATAAAGAACAACCCAGAGGAAACCAAAATTGGATATTTGAAAGAGATTCTAAGAAACTTGAATTTTTGTCCCATGACATGGGGTGCTTGGGATTTGATTTTACTGCTGAGAACCTTGTCATGCAAGAAAGGATATGGCGAGGAAAAGTATGGTGATCCTGGTACACAAATTGTGGAAGGAGTGGCACAATTTACTGACAGTATTTGCAGTCCTTAATATTGCAAGTAGAGCAAGAGATTGGCATACGGTTTTTAATGAGTTCCTAAACGAAAAATGGATTAGTCGAATACATCAGATTGAAGAGTTTCCCTCCTGGCATCCATGGCTGATTCAGAAAACATATTTTGTTCGTCTAGTAATTCCAGTGTTAGCACAATGGTATGAGAATGGGTTGGGAGGGTACTGGGATAAAATGAAAGAGAATGAAGCACCCTTAGTTCAGTTAAGAAATATCAATATAATAGGGAGATACAGGCGCAAAATTACTAACGGCAAATACGAAAGAAGCTACATTAATAAAAACGGTAAATCTGGTGTAAATCCACTACATGTCCAACAGTTAAAGCCCCTGTATACATGCACTATGTGGTTATGGGGTATCGCAATTGTCATATTTATGAGTGAAATCATTCTGCAAAAGCGACGAATTCAGATAATAAAGTTACTTGGGAAAGCAGTGCGAGGAAATGGTTAGGAGTACAATTTGTAAATTAAAATGCTTTTAAAAATTTGATAAGATTTGATCTTTCATGTTTCTATTAACACAGGGGAGTTGGACAGGTAGCAGTGAAAGCCCTAAGCCCTTATATTAAAAACAAAAAGCAGTAGGAGGTCAGAAAGTAAGAATAACATGGGGATACACCACACTATTTAATTATGAACTGTTGACGTTCTGTCTGTTGACAACACTTCAGTTTTCATGTTTGAACAGCTAGAATGCAACGAAAGGTATTAAAATAGAAGGTAGTTGACTACGCTTGAAATGTTCGACATTTTGACATAGAACACATTAGCTATTTTTAGGATTATACTATACAGCAAGCAGCACAACAGTCTTGGCTCTTCATGACAAGGCGAGATACAATGTTCACAATATTTATTCGTTTCGCAAAAATTACACATTTGTACTGGTACTCAACAGCCATCCATCGGTTATGCACCCTAACGGGTAAAACTCCTTTTGGGTTACTTCATGCTCAAAAAAAAAGATCTGCGAACGACTGGAGCATAATAAACCAAAGAAATGGTATGCAGAAGAAATGCAAGTTTAAAATGGAAAAAATGTGGTATGTATCTCGGCCCTCTCAACAAGTTCTGGTTTCGAAGTTTGGTGAAAGAATTTGTGAGTCTTGAAAGTTCTTGTTCTTTGTACAATTACATGTGTTATTTACTGAACTAAACTTTCAAACTTGGAAATATTATACCATAAAAATGTAGTGTAACCATTAAAAATTTCGGTAAGTAAGCACTCTGGTAGTAAGTATAACAATGTTTATACTATTGAATTAGTAAGAAAAAGAGAAAAATGAAATACTACAAGACATTTAAAATGATATAGCCGTTATAAACTTGTCTCGTGTGACATATATATTGCAGTATTTTTAAACGTGTAAGAAAAAGTTTCAAGCTTGTATCTTGAAAGCTTTTAATGGTCATTATTACTAATTGTATTTACTTTATTGGTGGTATATGCGTTTGCAAATACCCACTGGGGTATCATGGAATGGATCTCTTAATTGTTATTTCGGCAATGCTACTAACACACGTCACATAGTACATAGTTATAAACCCAAGTTGTAATTTCTCTCAAGCTTAACTTATTTCTTATGGCTAGCTGTTGAAAAATCTATGTTGCACTGGTAAAAATAAAATAAAATCTGCTTTCCTGCAAGTTTTATCAATTACTGATCACGATTGATTTTCTTTATGGGCAGAATACAACTACCTATGTGTAGCAATGCCATTTATTTTACCCTCTCATACAGTTTGTGACAAATTGTTATTTCGGCAATGCTACTAACACACGTCACATAGTACATAGTTATAAACCCAAGTCGTAATTTCTCTCAAGCTTAACTTATTTCTTATGGCTAGCTGTTGAAAAATCTATGTTGCACTGGTAAAAATAAAATCTGCTTTCCTGCAAGTTTTATCAATTACTGATCACGATTGATTTTCTTTATGGGCAGAATGCAACTACCTATGTGTAGCAATGCCATTTATTTTACCCTCTCATACAGTTTGTGACTTCAACATATATAGGCACGTATTTTTCACCGGTCGTCTAGTGCATAATCAAACATCAATCTTCAATAGAAATGGGTTGAACTGAAACGAAGATAAAAAGAACCTTCTCTTTTCATGCACCGTTTTTGTCCGTCATCACATCAGCATCAGTCATCAATCATCGTCGTCGTTGATCACTGATCATACTTTCCTTTCAAGCTTAAAACATTTTTCAAATGAACTAAATAGGTACAAGGGCACGTGTACGTAACTAACTTACGGTTTACGTTGTAAAATACCGCGTTTATGGAGCATGTTATTTCTGGTAGTCGTACTCTTTGCACCATGAAGGGTGAAATTTTTACATTCATGTTTTTTCATCAATAATATCATCTTCAGTCAACAGAATAACAAAAGTTGTTGTCTTCATTGACAATAACTAGACGAAAATGTCTTTTTAACACACGTCAATCAAATAGTACAGATAATGTTTTGAGTTTCGTTTTTACACATTTTATTGTTCAAAAATATTTCACGGAAATTTGATACATCGATTCCTTTTAACGTGAAATTTGAATTACAGACATTCGCTCCGTAACATTAAATGTAGCTTTGGGTTCCTTTCACTTTATTTCGAGTTGTTCACAAAATTCTTTGTATTGCATTAAATGTGCAATTTAAAATGTTCCGATTACTTCTTTGCTACAAGTCTAAAATGGCAAATCACGCGGAGAAAAATGTGAAGGAACGAAGATTTCTGGGTTATTTGGCCATATACTATTTATTGTTTCTATGTGATCAAAAAATTAAATGAAAAAAATACACGTGTACTATGAATAAAAGAATAGGTGAAATAAAAAGTGAATTTGTTGATATCTTCCCCTAGTTTCCATCATACCACAATTAGTTAGAATTTACGATGTGTCATTTTTCTTTAGAGGAACATCAGACGGGGGGACAGCCCCGTCCTGTAATGCATTGGGTCCCGTTTCCTTTGTTGCTAAAGTTTGCCATGGTAAGGGGGATTTGTCAACTCGTTCCCTCGCTTTCACCGCCCATGGTGATCTTGAAAGCATTGATTGGAGAAAGGAAAAAAACGATACAAAAAATGAAAAGATCCAGACATAAAGATTTGCTATATAGTTGTTCTCGTATCTGTCGTTGTGTATAGTCTCCTCTCAGTTTCGTTTTATCTAAAGTAGAGAGCTGTCTATTCAAATTTGTGAGCTTGATCCCATGGTTGGTTACTGAACAGTACAATTAACATAACAATACTAACATTAGTATTGTTATACACTATTGGTACCGTAGATTCAAACTAAAATTTGTATTCGATTGCTCTTCGTTTTTAAGTTGAACCTATTTTTTACGTTTTCATTTAGTGCAATAGTTGTCAGTCTCGCTGTAGACGATTTTCTAGCAAGCGACGTCATCAAAATTATTGATGCGCCATTACATCATCGAAATAGAAGATGTGTTCCAGTTGTAAGCGTCTGTTGCATTTTTCCCATTTTCTGCTTTGTAGGTGGTCCACCAACACAGTTTATGTCATATGGACACAGAAAATAATTTTCCTTTGCGAGCACATCTGTGATGCTATAGAAACAGGTGCCAATCTCTAGATCTATCTATATTTTGATGTCATCTTCAATTTGAAACTCTTTGCCTCTCCATAACATGAAACAACAAACAATTTATTGTTAACAGTATTGTCGTTGTTATTGTGAGGCACATCTCTCAAACTTATTCGAAATCATTGTGCTGATCTAAACAAAATGGCTATAAAAATTGAGGTATTTTAATACTATTGAGTGTAGTGCTATATATACTAGGTATATTTTACGTTTGTGAGTTACGTTTTCCTTTTTTAGTATTCTGTAGTTTCCTCGCCTTTCATGTACAGTTGCTTACTACGCAACTTTGGGAGTGGAAAAGATTTTGGGCGAATGCCTCTCTTCGTGATTATTACATTGCCATCGCAAATTATGAGGGAGGTGGAGACCTTGTCAAGCGTTTTGTTCAAACTAGTCGTTCCAGAAAAAAGTTAGGCACATCATAAGAACAATACAGTTTCATATTATAAGGACAGCATACTTCTAACAGTTTTTGGAAAAGTAAAGTTTTCACAAATAAATGTGGAATATAAAAGTGCAGACAACGTTCGTCGCCGGTTTGCTGCTTACGAGACAGTTTCAATAAATATTTTTCTAACATTCTATTTCTAACCGAATGAACTGCTTTCTGTACATCAACAAAGACAATCTAAAAATCAGCCTTGGTTACGTTACAATTCATCAAAACGTAATGTTGGAATACAAATTTGTACCAAGAAATTGTACTTTTATTAGATACATGTCATTTCTGTCGTGTACGCTTCATTTATTCAGCATTTTAATCAGGATCGTCCTGTCATACGACACTTTCCTCATTTGAAAGAAGTTGTGTCAAGTAAGATTTTCTTATTTTGAGCTCCTATCAAATAAAAACACTTCTTGTTCTGTATCTGCTTTATTTTGATTTTTTCACCGGATTCAGAAAAAGTGGCAAGGATGTGAAACGGGTTATTCTCTTGGGGCTCTATGTAGCGTCACCGAACACTTAAATGTTGTTTTTTTGTAGTAAATTTTCCTTTCTCCCTTTTATTCTGGTCCGGTTGCAGTAAGTACTTCATTATTTATTCACAAGTTCTATTTTTGGGTTTCATAGGAAAGTGGAATTCACAAAATAGGCAGAGAAAGTAAGTGTAGTATTGGCATATAAGATAATATTCTTTCCCAATTTCGCTTTTTCCCAAGCGAGTTTTGAGTCAGGCAAACGTGCCCCTGTGTTTATTATTTAAAATGATACAGCATTGAGCAAACATACTGACCATAGTATCATATGTCTTGATACTGAACAGAAACAGTTTGTTTTGAATCACATGGTAGATCACGTATTTTTAATGATTAGTTAAATGGCTAAAGCGATTAGAAAATCGTAAGTTAACTGTGTTCTGGTGGCACCAGCTGGTTTGACATTTAAATTTGACACCAACTGGTGTCAAATTTAAGGAGTAAACATAACGCTATTTAAAACTCATTTCTCTTTTTATATTTTCTGATGCTTATTCTTTGCAGCCTATTTTAACGTTATAATTGAATATGAAAACCACGATGAAAGAATATGTCGGATTCAGAGCTATCTATATATATATGAAGGAGTCATAAAACATTTGTACACGATTTGCAAGGCTTCCATTTCAACGAGTGTCTATTGATTAACTTCATACAAAATGCGTGTTCGTCAATACGATAATTTGGAAACAAATAATAAATATTCATCTCGGTAATATTTTCGAGATCGTATAACTGGTACCTGGTCACCTCGCTACTTGAATTTAAAGACTGTTTAACTGTTAAATGTCATACAAGTCAATTTAAATAATCTACATGTGACACAACTGTTGGCTCAAGTAATAGCAAAGCAAAAAGGGTTGACGTAACAACCTGTCTTTTAAATTAACGGTAATAGCTACTGACAGTGATGTTGTCATTATCCCATTTAACTAGTCTCTACTCCAATCTGATTCTGATACTCGACAACGCAGGTAAACTATTTTGTAATTCAATGGTATTTCGCTACTTTTCTACGTTTCGGTTGGTTGGTTTATTTTATTACGCGGTTTTGTAGCGAGACACAAGTTAACAATTCAGGAATAGGAATTAGAAACCGGATTCGGGGACTTACTGTTAATGTTGCATAATTTTTCTGTAACATCGTATATTTTATGACGAAGTAAACGGCGATGCCGAATTCTTCGAGGAATACGACGTATATGGTTACCAGCTATTATGTGTGTGTATAAACTTTCTCCATTTAAATGCATGCAAAAATGCTAGTAAACTTTTTTCTTCAGCAACTCGTATGCATTCGTAATACATTGGAAAAGTCGATAGATTCCACCTTTCTCCAAATTCAAAATTTCAGTCACAGCGAACAGCCGAAAGTATAGCATAAATAAAGCTTCCTACAACATTTATTGTTTATTTACTTTCCGATGCTGATTCTATGACATGGGAACCGGGACAATTGTGTCTTCTGTTAAAAACGTAGATTTCATGCTCCTTCACATTTGCTCTAGGTAAGTTGGTGAGCTATATTTTCAACATTAAAATACCACAAAAATAAAATCATTCAGGGATACGGACAGCGAATGATTACTCTGATACGATTTGCTATCCTTCTGTATAACTTTAAGACTTGGTAACCAAACAACCCATCTTGAAAGTTACATCACGTGTTGGGATAGGATGATCCCCTATTTGTACAAAATAAAGCTGGATTTGTACACCTTCGTTCTCTACTTTATTTATTTGTATTTTAAATCCTGCTTTTATTGACTTTAGAATTGACGGCATAAATACTAATGTCAGAATTTCCCAGGCAACAAAAAAAGGAATATCGCTTAGAATGCCTATGCGGAGGTCTATCAACTTTTTAGACAGTAAAACTATCAAACGGGCTCCTTAAACTTCGACGAAGTTTTTGAAGTTTGCTCACAATGTTCTAAAGTTTGTATTTTAAGCTTTTAAAGAATTCTTTGCATCAGAAAGCGTATTAACAAATGTTACGCTTTAAGACAATTGCGTGGATTACCGTGATAATAATTTATGTGCTTGCTAATTTTATGAAGTCTCTAGTTCTTCAACTTTCCTTAGGAAATTCCCCGATACTGCAGCTGGAAAGTATGTATATTAGCAAATGTTCTTTGTGAAACAGACTCGGTGAAATATAGAACATAAAGTAGCAAGAGAATTAGATATGCATTTTACGGATGAAGGAAGTCGTACATTATGTACTCCCGGTGCTCCTTTTTGCGACAGCGGCTTTAGCAATCTATGCTAATTGCCGTAAGATAGTTAAGTTACTTCAAAAAAGGAAGATGAGCCTCACAAACAAAATCATCTCGTAATATTTTCCCATTAATATTTCTGTCTCCGTCTCCTTTGGAGATAAAGAGAATATAGATCGCATGTCACATTTACAGTTTTATGCTTCCCGTGTTTATATTATTCTTCACGTTTCCGTATATCTTTAATAATTTATTTAACATTACGGAATGCCGTTATAATTTTTGCAAGTAATCGGGTTACACTATGGTAACGGCATCACTACCACTTTTGTTTACTGGCTAAGTCTATGTTAAACCTCGTTGGGCTAAGTTTTAGTTTCACATCAAAGTTGAGTTTCGCCGTTTAATTTCTGTTACTCCTGCCTAGTAGACTACTTCTCTAGTAGTGACTTGACGAAGTAGTGAATTTTTACAACTTAGCCAGTTTTCTAAGTGTTTTCGTGTGACTCTAATTTTGATCCTGTATGAATGATCCTATTTTGCATGGATATCAATAGTTGCCTGCAAAATCCACCTATTTTATAACTTTCCTTTTCGGAGCCCCGACAATAATGACATTATAAACGGTCAATTTATGAAAACGGTCTGATCTCTGATCTTTTTTGCGTCCCCTCTTTTCCGAACCTCCTAACTTTCTCCAAAAACTCCGTCTCACTCTCTTCTAAATTGGTTTATTGGCAAAGTAGATTAAAGTTTACTCTTGACTCGACTGAATGAAAGTGAACTTGTATGACTTTATATTCATTTATTTCATCTCTCTCTCACACACACACTCTTTCCTATTCAAACTATTTTTCTCGCTACCTTTCATCAAAATATTTTCATGCGTATATTCCCATTTTTAGTCTCTTTTCACTTTTTAACATAATCGTGACCTAGGATCTCTGAATAAAGAACCAGACTCAACTTTCTTCGTGTGAGTACTAAGTAATAAATGTTGAACACGTCTTAGATTATACATATATAAAGATTTCATACCAAACTTCTAAGAAACTTCTAGTTCAAACAGCAAGAGCAACCCTTTTGAAGAACACCCTCGACTTTTTTGAAAAGACAGGACGTAAAATCGCATTTATCATGCAAGAATCTTATCAATCAAAGAGGAATGGAGACCGAAGCGAGATATACTCTTAACTTACTACTTCATCTGCGGTGAGGTCTCTATAATTGAATGACATTTACTAAAGATGAACAAACTTTTTTTCTAGTTTAATCTTATCAATCAAAGAGGAATGGAGACCGAAGCGAGATATACTCTTAACTTACTACTTCATCTGCGGTGAGGTCTCTATAATTGAATGACATTTACTAAAAATGAACAAACTTTTTTTCTAGTTTTCGAAACTTGTTAATTAACTTTATTATAGGGTAATAAAACATCTTCACGTAAGTTAAGATATATAGGGATATAGATGAGAGAGATATAGAGTAAGGGATATAGATGAGAGACGACTAAGAAGACTAGTGAACGGGAATTCACGGCAATACTACTTATATTCTCAGGCCGCGCTACAGAAAAGGTGATCGTGTTACCACTGAAGTTTATCATATGAAAACTAATCTGAAGGACCAAGACCTTGCATTTGAAACACCCGGCATGACTGAACTTATTGCGATGTCGTGTAATTTCTGGGAGTACGTAACCTAATCGTTGCCAAAATGATAGTACATTTGATGACATTCGTATGATGTTAACAATACATTATCACTATTATCATCTGCAAAGTAAAAAAAGTGTAGCACGAAAAGGAGAAACTAAAACTTTTTCAGGCTTAACTTTTACCATTTTTCTTACCGCATCATTACACAACATCTGGACATATTTTTGAGACCTTGCTATTTTTGTGATCATGTTCATTGATCATGTACAAAACGATAACACGTAATAAAAACTTAAATGTAACATGAGCGATGAGTTTTTAGTACGTGCTCCTTGCCAACAATGTCCCCCACGACAAAGAAACTGGTTAATTAAGTGAAAACGGAACGGTATGAACACTATGAAGTAAAAGCAGGTCACAACACAACTTTAGATACTTTCTTTCTTAACAACACTAGTGCAGTCGCTGCTGGCCAAGTCGCCAGCTCATTGACTACACAATGAGAAATAAGAATTGTATGTATTCATTTATAAAGAACCATGTTTTTTGAAGAAACAAAAAAGTGAATGGAGTCAGCTGCTGGGCAGCTTACTTTAATTGATACACGAAATAAATCCCGAAGTGTTTTGTACGCGTAATCTTAAAAAGTTGGTAATTTTTCTGGCCCGCTTTCCTTTTTTCCTTTACTTGTCATTTATCTTCTTTCCTTTCTTATGCTTCCTTTGGATACAACTCACATTGTGCTGACCTACACAATTCCAGTGCATGTAAAAGTGTATCTTTCTACAGTATATCTAGTTAAAAAGGAATATGAGGAATATAATTCAATAATGGAGAAATAAATGTTGTTGGCTATGTTGGCACATCGAAGCAACTTTAATCAATAATTCATTTATGAGACTGGACGGCCGACAGACGCTTCGGTCAATGAGGCACAAACTATGTACAAAAACGGCAGTCAAGGACATACATACACACGAGGGGTATAACGGCAAATCATTTTCAACAAAATTATGAAAAACCAGCAAGTCAATATATCTGCATCCCGTTTCTCTGAATATTTTATATGTACTCTTTGTGTGAATGGGGTAATATGAGCTCGTTGTGCTTTAGCTTACATTCATACATCGCTTAGCATTTCACTGGAATCGTTTAATCCAGGGTTTTCTTGGCTAAATATAGGATGACTTAAATACACTTACCTGACACCCAGAAGTCGCAAAGCTCTTCGTTAAAAGGCCACTGTCCTTCGTACACTTCGAGTACTATTGCAAAGGGCATTACGAACAACGCCACAAATAAATCTGACAGCGCCAGCGAGGCAATCAGATAGTTTTGCGGTTTTCTAAGCTTCTTCACGAAGAGCAAGGAAAGGCACACAAGGGCATTACCAATTACGGTAAGGATCAGCAACACGGAGAACATCAAAACAAGAAATACCGTTGTAAAGGTAATGATTGGTTCGGGATCCACGTGGCTGCTTGTAATATTTTCCTCGAACTCCATTCCCCTTGTCATTGTGGTCACCTCGTCGGCACCAAGGTCACCAGAGATGCTTCCACTAGGTTCAGTCGAAGCTATAATCAGCATCATTTCATCTTTCATCTCTTTGTAGATACTACTTCCGGCGCTCACATTCCCAATAAATAAACCTCCACTTTCTCCGGGCAACTGAAAAAACATCTTCATTTTTGCTTCCAGTAAACTTTTTGAATAGGTTGTATAAGCACCACCACCACTAGTACCACTAATCCCTGTAGAGACCACTGGATCATCACTTTGTTGTTCTCCTCCACCGTCGTCGTCAACTACCTCTTTTGAAGCCGTCGGCTCAAAAACTCCTCCGAGATATTTTTGATGATGCCGGTAATACCGATAATGGTGATCCCAACTTCTCACTAAGTTGCTATTTAGGATTGGTCGACTTGTGTCTTCTATTCCCCTATAATTGGGTATCCCCCCGAAGGAAGTGCCCACTCCCAGTAGCAACAAAGGGATGATGAAAAAGAAGGATGAGAAGGAAATGACCGTTGGCATTCTTTTTACTTTTAAAGCAAATAACACGTCTCTTCAATCATTTCTTGACAATGGCCAATCCCTTTTGTTGCCCAGACAACGTAAAAAAATAAAATGTAAGCTTTTTGTGTGTGTCGGTTATTGCCTGTTTCACAACACCACAATTTTCACCTTTAGTCCATTTAATATATATGAAAGCACACTACATAATTCGGAGAATCTTGTGGCGGGAAAGTTTCACAATTTAAAAAATAATAACAGTTTTTTTCTTTTATTTTAGGATCAGAAAACTTTCAACAAGACATCTTGACAATCCACCACGAGGTTACATATATTTGTACTTGCCGTTTGTAGTTTCAAAATAAAAATCCTGTAGGACACTTAAGCAAAACAAACTTGGGCACTTGAGAACGACGCACGACAATAAGTGGCCTTGTCTTGGCTTTCAAACAAATGGTGTGCGATTGTCCTTGTTTTTTTAGAAGATTTTACAAGTTCGTTGTTTTGAGATTTTGTAGTATTATTATTTAAAAAGGTATTACGTACCCATTAGAGAACGTTATATATTGCGAAACTTTTTCTTTCGCAGAATTACAAAACTTGCTTTTATTGGAAATTTCACTTAAAGAGTTTTTGATTTAGCAAAGAAAAGCCTTCTGGGGGATGGGGATGGCTCGGATGGTCCATATTGAAAAAATGATTTTCAGAAAGTAAACGACATAACCAATTTATGAAGTTTTTACTAATAAGTAGAGCCAAAAAAGCGGCATATGCTGCATGGTCAATGGCACATAAACGTACAAAAGATATTTTCTTATTTACATTTTCTTCTAAGCAAATAGGACGGAAAATTAAAGAGGACGAAGAGGCTGGAAAGTTTACAAGATGAAAGAAAAGTTTTCTAAGGATTGTATTGTATACATTCGTAACTCACTAGTACTTTAGTACCCCCTCCACTTGTAAGCCTCACAAATTCTTTAATGTTTTATTTAATTTCCAGCGAAAATATTTAATATTTATATATTTTGGAGAGGCGATCCTCCACCTCTTTTAAAGCTTCAAGAACTGTGGTGTATGGAGCAACGACAACGTTGCAATGACAACATTCTGTCCGTACTTCCATTTCCTTGAGAATCTAAAACAGTACTAAAAGCGGTAACTTTAATGTCATGTGTTCATACTACAAAAGGGACGCGATCAAGATGAGCTGAATGATGAAAATGAAAAGATGATGAAAGCAGAATGGTGTTAACGAGCCAAAACAGTGCTAACCCAGTGCTCACGATTATCCGGGTGTGTGGTTGGATGTTGGATAGAAACAAAAGATGTAACACCCAGAAAAAACAATCCTCCACATGAACACTTTCACTTTGTGAGAGACTTTGTCTTTTTAGCCCTGTATACTTCGATGCAAACAAAGAAAAACAATTGTCTTTAAGCCGGACTGGTTTGCCAACTTTTGTATAGTACGTATGGCAACCTTCTTGAGTTAAAATACCATTAGGAATGATGTCACCGACGACGCTGTTTTCTGTTGTTCATGGTCAAATGATACTTTTGTCTAGCTGGTATGGAGGAGAATTCAGTTGACAGGTTGATGGTTCCACCTGTGGTTAATAGGTCACTATAAAAGTAAAAAATTGCCGGTGGACAATTGTCTTCTATTTGAAAACTCAATCACCCGTAATATCAACATTAACATGACGACAGACGGGGATCTTGTATCCTCCTTCCCTGTACGAAAGAAAGGGGAAATGATATTCCATCTAATTTCAGAGAATGTTGTTTTTGACTGGGTTTTCTAAGGCTTATAAAACAGCATCTTCTGCGAACCACGTCTCAAGGGGAACTGCGTGTGAGCCAGCCACGAGCGTTACAAAGTGAAGCAAAGTGATATAACGAGAAAGGAGTAAAGCCATGAGGACATTCTGGTGTTGCTGCTGCAGATGAAAGAAAAAAGAAAGTGAAAGTGCGCCATAGAAAGACACATTATTTGCAAAGGAAGGAACATCTCCCTCTCAAGTGTTTTTTCAAAATTTCATACCGCTCTAGTAGCAGGCTTTGCTGTTGAATTCGTGGTCTCTCTAGAGGAAATACAAGTTTTATATACACTATGCAGCTGCTTTCCCCCGGCTGGTGCTGTTTTTGTAGCACTAGTGGCAATACAAACATATTAAAACGTTTGGTTTATGCATGACCGTGTTTCGTTAAATCAGTCCATCGACCACCACAAGATCTAGAAAGACTGGTTGGCTTACGAATTTTGTGTCTTTTTTATTCGTCAATCTTGATAAAAATTCTGAATGGATTGTCGAGTGAAGATGTTTCGTTAGATAGAGATGCTGTTGTAATGATGCTAATGTTAGTTGGTCTGTTTAGGTGGTAGTTAAACCTCGTAAAAATGTGAAGGCAAAAAGGGCAGAAGAATCAACAAACCGAAAAGACTCTTCGTCGAGTCAAGTCACACATCTCAAGTTTGGATCTGCAGAGAAAAGAGGGGAAAATAGACGGACGATGGAGAAAAATAAGAACATCCCGTTAAAAGATGTGATGTGAGACAAACGGACAAAGAGAAAGAAAGAAGAAACGGAAGGATATAAAATATCATCATGATTACTCCAAGAGGAAAGGGAGAGAAAACAGTGAATAGCATAAAATCAGCATTAGTGGTGGTAGTTGTGACGGCAAGGCAAGACTGTGGTGGCAGCGGCTTTTATTTTTTGGAAACGGAATGATTCATCTGGAGTTGCTATTAAAATAAACCCTGCGTGTCTTTCATTTGGTAGATTTGTTTTAGTAGTAAAAGAATATATCCAAGTTAAAAGATGTATGAAAGAAAGTAGAAGGAGCGTATCATGTCATCATATCAAGATGACTGATTCTGATTAGAAAAAGAAGCAAACATCATTTATGCTTTAGTTGCATTGAGATATGCTTTTACTTTCAAACGTTAAAACCTGCAAACATGTGGCGAGCGAGTCGAAGTATTGGATTACGACGGTAGCGTTTCTCTTTGTAACGCCAGAGCTTTTACATTAGACACTTGCATATTATGAAGGGTGTGCGGCGAAATAAAGAATTGAGGAATAAACAAACAAAATGAGTTACGCTATATCGCACAAACTGTGCAGTATATAGAGCAATTCAAAGTAAACAAGAGGATTTTACCCTTTCTGTGACCATTGTTTTAAAATAGAGCGTATATTGTAGAGTATATCATTTATTGGTTCTGCGTAGACACTAGCTTACACCCTCTGACACAGAATTGAAATTATTTAGACAGATGTCAATATGATCGTGCTTTCTGCCCATGGTAGAATCCTAGCGTAGCCATAGGTGTAAATTTATAATTAGGTTTTGTCTAATATTTATACATATATGCAAAGGAATAGCTTATATTTTTGTACGGCAGGATGTACCTGACTAATTGTTTGGATAGGAAAAAATTTGATGTTACAATTAGCATTCCAACAGTGGAAACAAAACATTCGTATTTTCATAATATAAGGCTGTCCATCTGCCATCCATCTGCCTATGATATATTCTGTTACTTTGAAGTATCGTATAATATGTTAATCATGTCCATACGATCAAATTAGGATGTTATGAAGACGGTTTTTCATGTTTGTTTTTCATTCAATCATTTAAATTGAGCCGAGTCAGTGTTTAATGTGGCTAAAAATATTTACTCTGCCGAAACCAAGGTTCTTATTTGATACGTGCAGCACACAGCAAGAACAACTATTATTCAAGTTGACCTTGGCTGCAACACAATCTAGAACCCCTTTAATCAGTACCTCATTTTACAGAGTTACAACTTGTGTGCAGGATTTTGAATAGTACAAATGTTCTGGTATGATCTCGTTAACACGGAAGAACCTATGTTCGGTCGCTTGAGGCTGAAACTCTGAAAAAGCTGGACTGTAATTAATTAAAACATTCCTTTGCAGACTTGTGTGCATCTACTTGCATTCGACCTTAAAATTTGCAATGCAGGTTGCATATGTGCTAGGTTCCTTTAGATCATCTAAAACATCTACAACGTCTTATCCCTGTTTTGTGGAAAGAAAGTAAATGATGTTCAAAATATATAATGGTAAATAAAGTAAGTCCATTCGAAAGTAAAACTGGGACAAAAACAAATTTCAATCATGTCGTAGCTCAGTAGTCAAATATTGATAATAGAAAAAGAAAACCTAAGTGTTTAAAAATAGCCCCCTCACACCACTATGAAAAAGACTTCATCAAACATGATAGCATGGTGTGTATTTATAAAATATATAAATGTCAGTATTACTGTGGCGAATGTCAAATTATTGCAAAAGCGAGTACTTATAATAATTAAGCGTAACCCTACGTTTATATAAGGTATACGTCAAACCTCGATAGGTTTATAGAACGAATTTCCAGAAGAATTATTCGGTTGCACAATTCACGATTCGATCCCACTATGACATCACATTAATGTCATGTCATGTCATGTATTCGGCGGCAGGAACTACGATATTCACATGGACGACAAAGCGTAACCCGTATTCTTGCATCACGAGGGAGTAGGTGGAAATCTCATGTTTTCAAATATGCGTAGGTACATATCCTCTATTTCCTTGCAAATGAATAATACATTTTGACTTGCGTAAGTTTTGTGCATCCCGTTCTAGAGAAAAACTATAGGCATTTGCCATGTTGTCTGATCTCTTTGATCTTATTTGTATGTATAGATTACATATGGTACGACCTTTTGTTAATGAATGTACGCACCCACATTCATGGTACGAAATCTTCTTCTAATGTTTAATTCGGTTCGTCTGAGAAGACAAGTTATAACAAACTTTATGAGAGCTCAAGAATCACTTTGTTACCATTAAATTTTAAATCTTGTGCCAAATTTTGGCGAAGCTAATTTAATTAAGATGCAACTCTAGTCGAATGCAGACATTCCATAACAATATCTTTTGTGTTAATGGCTAATTTCACCTGACTCAGTCAGACTGTGAATAATTTCATTATGTCATGCAAAATCATTCTCGTAATAACCATTCATGATGCTTAAATCACATTTCTAAAATTCATTTTCTAAAGACTACTGGGAACACGGCTGGCTTAGAATTTAGCATAAGTGTTCACAGTCCAAACGTTTCAAACCTAGCGTCAAGCGTAATTAACAGTTGGTTGCTCTTCATCATAATTGAACAAAGCTTTTAATTTACGTCATATCCATACATATATTATTGTGTGCCGGAATGATAGCATTAAAATACAAATACTACTACTACTATGCCACTTTCTCCCATTTTCTCAAACACGCTCACATCAGTTCCTTTCGATTCTTAGAGCTGTAATAAGATGCTAGGCACATAATATCAATAATACTGAACAGTTGCATAAGATTATATACAGAAAATAATTATGTTTCTTATTTTTCAATTTTGGGAATTTTGTGTTTTTGGATTTTTCATCACAATCATGCTTTGTCATGGTGTCTTGTTTTCTGTTTATTTGTGGACGTAAATTTTTCATCGTAATTCTTCAAGAGCGATATGTAACACAGAGGAAAGCTGTTTCTACGACATTGTAATGAGAATGAATACAAGGAGGCTGACACTGATATTGTTATGTTCGCAGAAACTTTCAATTTGATTACATTACAGGTAGTGGCTCTTTGAAAGGGCAAAATATCAAGTAGAAGCATCAGCATCACGTAAACAAATTCACTATTGTGGGCAAAACAAAGCACTGAATAAATAATGTTCACGTTCCTTTGCCCTTATGTTTATATGACCGCAGATTTTAGCCTGGCTTTCAGCACTTCATTTCTTTGACGTAGAATGCTACGTATTAATCGTAAGTTAAATTTTATTTCCCTTTCGTAATAAATCCAGCATGAAAGAAAATATGAATAAATTAAAATAATTTCAATAAAATAGTTTACGTATTTAAACAGAGTAAGCAGAAGTACATATCTCATTGTTAACGTTTTTCCTTTACCCACGTCCTTATGCAAGATTCCAACTTTACCAGTTCAGTATTCTTGTTTCTTATGCTCATTGCAAATTCTGACAAAAAATTGGGTTAGATCTTGGAAGAAGGAAATGGAAATATTTGCATATAGCGACAAGCTTATTTTCTGATTAAGCACTCACCATTTAAATACATATGCAAAACATTTGTAAACAGACCATTTTATTTGCATTTAGTGAATTTGATCCATTTGTTGGGCGAGCCGCTTGCAGCATTCCGCCTTTCCTCAAACTTCAGTAGCAAACGGCGCGAAAAATAACAAATGGTCTCAATCAGCAATATTAATTAGAAGTAGTGTAAACATTCCTATCGTTTCTAATGTACTGTAATTTACATTAAATATGTCTGGAACAGTTAAATCATGGCATGACATTCTTTCATGATAAGCACGATTTGTTTTACAACTCCACCGCACCAGTGCCGTTTTTTAAGACCTTTTGAAACCCGAAATATTTTATAGCTTGATTCTTTCCTTGGTAACTCGGAACTTTTTCATTGAAAAAACCTGTGCATTTCAGGATTACATTATTTTTTATAGTATGCGTATGCGACCATTTGTCGCAAACGTGGGACCCTTTTATAGGAATAGGGAAATATTTCATTTGAAAAAATTATCGGCACTTGAAATAATTTACCAACGAAAGTGTCTCCATTAGTAGATATATGCGTATTTTTAGAATAGACTTAAGAAATATAAATAGACAGGAAAAGGTAGATAAACAATGAATATTCTGCATTTTATTATGTCAGTATTTTATCTCCTTGACGCAGCAAGACAAAAAATTAGCACTATCTTAAAGGCATGCAAACTTTACGTTATCCGGTTGTCACATGTAGTTCAAGACCTGTTATGTGTACTTTTCTATAAAAAAAATTTCGGTATTTAATGAAACAGAGTAACTAACTTAAATGCAACCAACTGCTGCATAGAAAATATGTACAATGTGAGACGGCTATTTTGGTGCTCTTCAAGTGCCAACAAACTTATTGACAACATTGGCCACATATGCTCTTTGTTAGAATTCAACCTTTTCCTATCTATTTATATTTCTTAAATCTATTTTTTTAGTATAGTTAACAAAACTAGATGCTTTATCGAGATACCTATCCAATTATAAAATTATATATGCAGCTTATCCAACATTCGGTTTGAAATTCATGAAGATTAAAATTACTACTCCACTACATTGGAATTGGTAATTGGCCCTGTCCGATTCCAACAAATGGAAACCACAGTAGCAGTTCATTGACATTAGTATAAGCTGACTTTCATACATGGACATTATTATTCCATAAAGAATATAATCTTGTTTGATGAATTTACTGCCTAAACTAAGCTGACAGCACATAAACATCTCTTAAACGCTAAGGATGGCTTAAACTTGATGAAATCATAATTCATTCATAAATGGTTAATATTAATGAAATGAACATTATTATTGTACAAATACAATCTTGGTCGGTTCGTATTCTGCTAATTTATTGCTGTGTACGTGAACACATTGTATTATCTCTGAATATGAATTAAAAAGCAATGGTTTACTCTCTTCTGTAGTCGATAAGCCACAAAAAGTGGAGCGATGAACTCACAAAGAATAAAAATCATTGATGCAGCCGAAGCCACACTTACCGCTTTTGCACATTCAAAGTAAGTAAATGTGAAGGCTGTTTAAAAATTAATGCGTCATTTTCCTCGACAAACATAATCTACACATTTATCTACAAAATGAATGTATCAAATTTATTTACACAAATGGAGCACCTTTGTGATATACATAATGGTATAAATTCTAATATATAAATACACAAGTAGTAATCTGTGGTAGTTTTATTGTCAAAGCTGTCACACATCAAAATACCTTTTGAACCTATCAGATCAGACCCCAAAATTATTTTCCTTTGCGAGAATTTCCAACCCAATACGTTCCAGTAAGTACAATAAGTAGGCATGCTACCAAAAGTATACAATTTCTCCAACGACTCCAACAAGTATTGTTAAATGTCTTTCAGTTTGCACGGCAGTATACTTTTCCCCTTCTTTACTTCTTCCCTTTATGCTTATTTCCCCCGAATGCATCAAAGCCAACTCTGTAAACTCTATTAATAGCCAAGATGAAATGAATCTTTTTTCCCTTACTGCCTTCTTGTTTCCTCCCATCGTCAACACATCACCATCATCGTTGGCTTCATACGACATACAACAGAACATTTTTAAAGACCATCTTCGATTCCCATTCCCCACACACACTCTATATGGGTTTCCGCCATCGTTTATACTCATCTTACACGAGCATCATCATCGTCATCATAAGCCCAACCCTGATCTCACAATTCCCACAGCTTACACTACCACAGATCAGCGTGCTCAACACACGGCATTGCCACTACTCACTACTGCAACAGAAACGTCGTTTTAAAAACTTCTGCTTCTTTTTTTCTTGCTTTATGTAGGACCTGATGAAGTCAGTCCTATCTAGAAATGGACGAAGCTCCGTCCCGCCGTCCGTCCGTGTACGCGATAACTCTTGAAGGACAGCGAATTTCAAAATTCTTTTTGGCAGGTAGATAGGTTGGGCCA
>JAHZNE010005431.1:0-24260 GCA_027744055.1 Callyntrura sp. NNG-2020
TTCTAGGGTGGTTTTTAGTGACCATGATGGGTTGCTTGTTGCTTATACGCAGGCATATTCCGGCGATTTCCAGAAGACGAATGTAATTTACGAAGTCCACCGTCCCCGGAATCTGGTCAAACGAATGCGTCCATGAAAACAAAATAAAAAATTGAAATCTTGCACCATCAAACAAACACAACTTGACAATCATACTTTCGTAGGGAATCTAATTCTTTAGGTAGTTGTAAGTCACCATTGAAATTTAAGTACAAGCACTGCTATAGAGAAATGACACCAGTACAAATTGAAAGTTTGAAACGACATGTTCAGTCATTAGTTGTGATTCGTTATCATGTGTGATCTTGCAGAACATACTAATTTGAGAAAATGCAGTAATCCAGCCTGTGGTCCCTGCAAGTCATTTCAAAAAGGAGATACAAATAAAATTATACACAAACGTTAGTGGCGTAGAAATGATAATCTGAGTATAGGGAGCTTGTTCTAACATATAATTAAACTTATAAAATATTTTAAAAGGGCTTTACTCAAATTTTCCTACAAAACAATATCACGACTTGATAGGGAAATAAAACTATCGGTAAATTTGGTAAGACGTGCATACATGTGTACTGTAAAATGAATTCATAATGGTTAATAACATATTTATTATGTATAAAATAGTGCTCGCCACTCTCTACTCCAGCGTAGTACGATGATAGATATTAATTATAAAGAAGATGTCATCGGATTTAAAAGGGTTCATCTAAAATCTAAAACGTCAACATAGTATGACGTTTTAATTTTGGAAGGCTCTTAATGTATTGGAGTACTGTAATGTAGTGCTGTTTTTCAGTATAGCAGCAAATAATAAAATAATAAATCTATATTAATAATAATCACTTTGGGAGGTATCCGTAGCTCCTACACCTTAAGTCGCTGAGATCCAAGTGATAGCTCATTGGAAAGCTCTTGAGCAGTAGATTCAAAAACCTGTTTGGAATTGTTAAAAATAACCACCAGATGGCTACCAGGGATTGCCATTTCTGTAATGTATTTAAATACAAATTTGCAATATCAGCACACTGTCTTCTGGCAATAACTCCTCCTACAGTATTGGTCGGAAAACCTTAGTTAAGGTGTCATTCGAGAGCCCTGAATCTGTAGATGTGCAATAAGGTTTGCAACTTTCAAAAAATTCAACAGGGGGGTGTGGGGGACGGACAATTTTATTTGTACAACTAAGTAATCAGGATTACCAAAATACTTAATGCAATTTTACAAATGTAGAAAACATGTTCTCTGTTGAGACAGATCTGTTCATTGAAAACGTATTGGAAATAATAAAATAGGTATTCTGCCTTAATGTATTGAAGCTAAATGATGTTTATGTTGTTGTCCACCACAAAAATATCCTAAAGTATAGCAAGCTTGTTTTATGGAACCAGTTTTAACATTAATTGGGTGGGATGTTTATCCAGCTCAAGTTCATAATGATGTGTTTTGAATCATTTTATTGTGAAATAAGATAATGATTATTTTCCGTCAAAGATAAAGATATTAAATTATTCAATAATATTCCTTCCCATCCGTTTTCGGAATTGGCTGCCGTATCATAAGAAGTACAATAAATATATAACCCATTAAAATGTTTTGTATAGATTCATAACATAAAAGGGGATAGGCGTAAACATGAAATACGCGAAATACGTAAATAATAATTTTTAAGCTGGAGTTGATTTCCGTATGCAAAGGAACGTTGACGGAATGGTAACTCAAACTAACTTAGAGTAAATGGTAAATATCTATATAAGCAGATGGTAGATTTTTGTTACCACAAAAATACAGGACCTCACCTAGTTTTATTTAACGGCGCCAGTGCTTCAGGCATATTAGTGGGTTACACTGTGCCTCCTCTGCAGGATCCTTTCAAAAGGTACGAAAACACTTGTCTACACTAGGAAAAATTTACAGCGTCACCAAGTTCAGGAATTTTAATTTGTGAAAGTGTGGTCGTATAATTGGTATTAAGCCTTAGTTTATTAAAACGCATTATAAATAAAAGATTGGCATAATCAGATATAATTCAAGCTATTTTGAGATACACATCAGATCAGGTGGCTTACAATGTAGAGGAGCAGTTTTGTTTATTAATGTTTAACTTTGAAGTCACGTCGGTTATGTTCGGTAAACCACAGGTCGGAGAAATCATTTTAAAGCAAATTTTTGACAAAAGTTAAATGTATATTTTACTTAAGATTAAAAATCGTATCTTATTTTGTAAACATTAAAGATTCTGGTCCTACAGCTTTAGACCTCCATATGTTTATTTTATAGAACACTTTTGTCGTGAAATATATAACATATGTAATGAAAACACGGAAAGCAGTAACACATTGTTCTCAAAGTGTATTCGAGTAGATCGTTTGAACTGCTTTTCCATTTTACTGTAGCTTACTGTGTAAAGTAAAAGTTTTACCCTTGTATTTTGCATTTACTTTAAGATATAAAGAGCATCCTAAATTAAACTCGCTTTAAGTACAATATATCTACCACTAAAGAAAATGCACAAAATGAATACAATAATATGCACATGCATATCATGAATCGCGTTTCCTTACGTCAGTTTTCTTTTTTGTCCACTTTGTTGCACAAAAATTGCAGAAATTTGCTTTTTCGTTAACTGTACAATTTATACTGTTCAGTGTACAATTATTAAACTTCAGTCTAAACGCATACTGTAACAAACAAAAAGATCATGTAACATGAGACGTGATAAACTTAAATCGCCGGCATGGTGCCAGCGCGGGTTGCTAGTTTACTTGTTTAGCTAGCAACGAACAAAGAGATGGAAAAAAAGTAGGTTCTGCACGCATATGTTTCAGTATACTGCTTTCATTCATTAGCTATTGCTTAAACAGGGATTTTATGTGCACCTCTGATTCGGTCATTTACAATGCGGAGCAGTATTCTAATTCTAAACTATAAATATTTAACTAAAATTTATACCTTTGGGAAACGTCGGCGAAATATAACGATTAACACATTTCATAACAACGATTTACTCTGGCTCTGCATTGGCTAAACCTTTGCATGTGTCGCTTGTGTTAGGGGCTTATTTATACGCTTGTCACAAATCACCACAAAATATTCTAAGGTGGCGCGTTTATAGTAGGAAGTATTAGTTTCCTGAGAAATAAAGACGGTATATGTGGCGGTAAACTTGTGGGTTGGTATTGTAAGATTTTATTTGTAAGACAAAATTATTTAGAACATACTTACAGCTTCTTGACAAAAGTTCTGAATAAATATATATATATTACTTAAGATCGAAACGATATTGAGAAAATTCAGTAATCCGCCTTGTTGCATCTACAAATCATTTAAAAAATAAGATTCGAATAAACTAGTATATGAAACGTCCGTGGCTTAGGAGTGTCAATCCGCATGTAGGAAGCTTGATCAAATATTTGTAAACTTATAAAATCCATTTACAATTTCTCGTCAAAAGTGATAGGTAAATATATATTTTACGTAAAATCGAAAAATACATAATCTTATTTTGTGAACATTAAAGATTCTGGAATCAACCTAAGCAAAGCAGGACAATATTTGAGTGTCTGAGAAACGGTCAAAGATACCGCGAGAACACGATACTAGCAATAATGGACACAGAGGCGCAACGTGAATTCATTACGGTGCTGATAATCGGAACAATAATGGCTCTTGCTATTTCAATAGCTGTCATTGTGTGGATTACGACCACAAATGTGGAGGTCAACATTGACACAATGCTGATATTTCATGTGCTTGCTCCGTGTCTACTGGGGTATTTAGTGCTCATGATTGGTAGCTTGGTATTTATATTAATGAATACATAGAGGAGTTTGGTAATCTAAAAAATGTACGAGTTCCAGGCTCTCCGGAATCTGGTGACCGGTAAAGCAACAAATGCTTCTATGAAAACAAAAATAAAAAGGTAATTAGGAACGCTTGAACCGTCGTAGAAAAAAGTTTGGGTAGCATACTTTCGTAGATGAACTAACCTGTTGGATGTTTTTATACGCCAATAAAATTTCAATACAAGTACTGCTGTTGCGGAAATGACCCCAATACAAAATTTTAGCTTTGAACTACATGTTCAGTCATTATATGTAACTCATTGTCATGCGTGGTTTTGCAGAAAATAATAAATTAAGAAAATCACAATTCCAGCTTGTTGCTCCTGCGAAGCAAAATAAAATTCATGTAAAATAATACATAAACGTTAGTAGCTTAGGAACGATAATTCGAATGCAGGAGGCTTGTTCAAGCATATATCCAAACATAANTATACAGGGCTTTACTCACATGCACTTATAAAATAACATTTAGACTTAAAGAGAAATGCAACTATCCGGTGTATGGTAAACTGTGCCTAAGATAAATCGCGAAGGGCATTTCATCCCACTTCTTTCCTTCAACATCCTTTCATCCAAAGAAGGGCGCGCCACCCAATGGAATAATATTCAGGCGTCCTCTCTTTAAAACGCCTAATTTTTCATTTCACGAAGAATCCCGCTTTCATATCCTGGTACTGTGGTATGTACGAAATGGAGTTTTTCTCTAGTTGTTAGTAGCATTATCAGATAACAGTGCTTTTGGTAATTATTATTAGTTTAGGCAAAATAACTTTATTGCTTTTGAATACTTAGCATTTCAATATTTCAATAGGTCTGTTTCCTCAAAATTGTACAACTCCTAATATACCTAGTTAGTTAGTAAAATAATGATAGCAGTAATAATGAGTGTTATTATTGTATAAAAGAAAAATTAAACGCTTAAAATATAACATTTTTAATAATGTAACATGCTCATTTGCATTGATTCAAAAGCATTTCTTCAAAATACCTACAAAATCATAATAACCCAAACCTAATTAGACTCACCAGGAACACATTTGAAGTCTCCTAGCTTCTTCCTTTTTTTCCTATGCCAGTACAGAAACAAGAAAGCATCTTCTATCACAGTCAAATGCTTTAAAGCGTTTAGTATTGATCTGCCATGCCAATCATAATCAGCCATAATAATTTCAATAAATATTAAAGCGTAAACGATGCTGTAAATCGGGATAATTAAAACCTACCTGTTTATAAAAAAGTTATGAATAATTCTTCAAAATACCTACAAAATCATAATAACCCAAACCTAATTAGACTCACCAGGAACACTTTTGAAGTCTCCTAGCTTCTTCCTATTTTTCCTATGCCAGTACAGAAACAAAAAAGCATCTTCTATCACAGTCAAACGCTTTAGAGCGTTTAGTATTGATCTGCGTCAAGCCATAATCATTTCAATAAATATTAAAGCGTAAACGATGCTGTAAATCGGGATAATTAAAACCTACCTGTTTATAAAAAAGTTATGAATACAAACAATTATTTGTCATACTTTAATCGGTTCAAGCAAAAAATGTTAATTTTTATTTATTCATCCACATATCAAAATATTTAATGTAATTTTACAGTAGACAACATAATCCAGATTTCCATGACATAATATTCGCCAACATATAACTGGCGTGGTATAAGCCACCAATACCAACATTATTATGGCGGATATGTTTATCCAGTTTGCGTTTGCAATAATATGTTTTTAGCCTCTTCAATGTGGAACGAGATACTGATTATTTATCGTCAACGTTATTTAATTATTACAGCAACTTATTTTCCTACGTCGCCGGAAATTGTTCAATACGTGGAACATTACTATGTTTTGTATGGTTTCATAACTGAAAATTGCACATAAGGATTGAGAAATTCAAACTTAAAGGCGGTTTCTCATAATTATAAACGTCAAAATAAGAACAAATAACACGTTTACGCAAACGATAATTTTACGTTAGAAAGAAAACGAGAAGTATTTTCTAGTTTTGTTCAACGACTCGGTTACGGCTTCAGTGAGTTCAGTTGGTCACACTGTGTCTCCTCTGTTCGTCAGTCAGTCAACGAGGAAATGAAGTAACGGCTAATCTTGTGAATTTAATAGTGCTATATTCATTTTGTATTTAAACAAGACAGAGAGCTAATAATTGTTAAACTGTTTGATCATCGGAGAAATTGTGTCCCAATGTACATGTTAAGCGTCGTTTTTATTAAAATATTTGTGAACCAGTGTACCATGTTAACCAAATTTGTAGCATTTCTGTCTGCTCACCATATAAATGGATCAGATCAAAGCAAAGCAGGACAATACTTACGAATACGATAAACGCCAAAAGATATCGCGAGATCTCCATACTGGCCACAATGTGCAACCAAGCTCAAAGTCAATTCCTACTGGTGATGATGATCGGAGCAATGATAGCTCTTGCCGCTTCACTAGCTCTACTCGCAAAGAATGCAACTGCCGGAGGGCAATACAATACGATGGCAATATGCATGCTTGGTATGGTTGTAGTCAACGCCACGGGTGTATTGCTGGTAACGCTTGGTAGCATGGTGCTTGTTCACAAGAGTTCACGCAATATTCTGGAGTATGCAAAAAGGACCAGCGTTTTCTCTTAAAAGAGAATGCAGCAAATGTGTCGATGGAGAGGAAGTGGAACAAACGATTCTGGAAGCACTATGAGAAGCACAGTAGTCATATGTGTTTTTCTAACGAAGGAGTTAAACATAGATTGTAATAATATTATTAAACCGCCAGTGGTTTGGGAAATTATTCACTAGTTATAGTGCTTGCGCAAATAAATGGTTATATGTGTAAAATAATTTAATCAATAAGCACTTTTCTAAAATATATCTTTAAATCAACATAACGTCTTAATAGTAAGACTATACTAGCATTTCGATGATTGGGAGCACTATAATATTTATTGTATAGACATATATTGTGTCTACGAAATGTTATTGTAGCTTTATTTTGTTAAATAACAGTTATTTTAAACATACGGTCACCATTTCTTAGTATAGTCTAACCTAGTTGTTTCTTCGAATTATTCGGTGCCATTGAATATTGTTTAATTGGTATAATGTTGGAATACATGTTTTGCCTTTGTTGTCACCATGAGACTTATACTGGTAACCTGACGACTATGCTTGTTTGTAAAATTAATCAGTGTGTAGGCTTGTCAGTTTGTAATTGTAATTGTAACATATGTTTATCCACTGTAATACAACATTTAAAAAAGAAGTGAAAGAATAAGAATAAGTGAAAATTTGCTAAAATAAAAATGATTTTTTACCAATATACAATTAGAAAGAAATGTTTTTATACAAGAAAGTCAATATATGGATTCCTTTTGTGAACTACATTTATTCAATATATTATTTTCATACACATTCGCCGTTTTGATTTCCAAATAGTATTATTTACTACCTGAGCTAACATTAAAACTATATTTGAATATATTTTAAATTTTTGATTTTTTTCTAATAATTACGTGAGCTTTTTACAATGGTGTACACGCGATCAATTTTTGCATTTTACTGTTTTAAAAATCAAAACCGAACTAAGTTATAATTCTACGTGTTCTTCTCAGCAACTGAAATTTGTAAATGTGCAGCTTTATCTTCAAGAAGATGAACTTCAATTTTTCCTAAGCATTTAGCACGTTTAAGCACCATAGCAATTAAATACACCTTAGTTAAGTACCTTGCTCCTTATTAACCTTGACCCTGTTAAAAGTTCTGTGGAACATTTCTTTTATGTACTTTTTATATTTCCTAAGCATTTAGCACGTTTAAGCACCATAGCAATTAAATACACCTTAGTTAAGTACCTTGCTCCTTATTAACCTTGACCCTGTTAAAAGTTCTGTGGAACATTTCTTTCATGTACTTTTTATATAAATTAAATTTTTATTAAAATGTTCTTCAGAACTTCCAATTAATATGCTTTGTGCGAATGTAAACAAAGTATGTCGATCTAAAATGGATATTACTTAAATTACAATTATAAGTATAGTCTAATTTATTTACAGGAATATAAGCCAAGAATATGGTCTTCGTTCTTAACCCAACCTTAACTCGCTGATCTGTACTTTCTTTTTAATCTTTGTGACCTAAATGAACATATTGGGTGAAATCTTTTTTGCATCTTAATACTTTTTAGGAATGATCTACGTCTTACCGCCCTTTTCGTACTACCGCACCGCGGCTCTAGTTTTCGACTATAAATTAATTTTGTGTTTGTGTACCGTTATTTTGTCCTGAAACCACTTGAATAAATCGTGCTTTGATCTTGACTGAACCTTCCCTTCTTAAAAGTGTCCTAGTCGAATTATTTACCACGTCAACAATGTTTGATGACATCTTCCTCCAAACAGCCTTGTATTTACTGAAATTCCACCATTCCATCTCCTGAAGAAAGGCAAAGACGCCTAATATTAGTCCGCCAGTTAGAGCCATAAAAATGGTCACTATTCTTCCTCCCATGTTTAGTACCGGTTGTGCCGGTGTCAGGCGCCTTTCCAAGAGCAGTTTAGCTTCCGCCGCGGGGGCATGAGCTTCACTCCCCTCCCAACACTGCAGATACACCTTCCTTGCCGACATTTCCGCCCACGCTTTCCCTATCCCAGATTGCTTCAGGATCCCCGCGCGAGATGTCACCCCGGGATCCTCATTATTCCACAATTTCCAGCCTAAGCGGGGCCCCAAGAACGACTCTTCTCCAATCATCATATTCTGCCCAGAATAATTTGTCCGATCAATTTGCCTCTGCAACGTCAACATTCCGCGGTATGCAATTTCCGCCGGGAAAAATGCGGCCAGCCCCTCCTTGCACTCCAACAACGGTAGCGAGATATCTACCCAATTGAGCGTCCTCGTACTGTTCCTCAGCCACGCCTCCTTTTCTTCACTCATGATGGGGGGAAACGCCTTTCCAATCCAGTCTAGCAGGCTGTACTCATTTTCAATTTGCATCATTTCCACCTCCTTCTCCCTCAGGTCCGCCAAGGTGTCGTACCTAATGGCTGGCACAGGGAGCGTGATCTTGGTGATATTTTCCCCTTTGTATCCGTTGCTTAGAACCACGCCCAGGAGCAACAAAAGACCCACGTAAAATTTGAGTGTCCGCCAAATACTCCCGCCTCGCTTCCGCTGGAGCGTCAACTCACTCGACTGCTCCAGCAACACTGAGTACGAGAACAGGAGGGAATCCTGCAGGGATCGACCCCCGCTCCGCGGCCACCAGGACAACACCACAAAAGGCAACAGATACGTGCCGAGAATCCCTATCCACGCCCAGTTCTCAAAGGCGCTGTACAAGAGACTAAACGAGAAGGGTCCCTTCCTTTCCCGAGTACACGCATAAAATTTGAATTCCTGGGCGCCCATCGTCAATATGTGATTGTACATGGAACCTTCCACGATGTCCACCATAGGAAGTTCTTGCTGGTAGTGGAGTCCCCCAGTGGCGCTGTGGATGCACGGCCTGTTTAAAATGTCTACTTCGAAGTGACTCGAAGGAATGCGGAGAATGTACGAGTAATTGTAGAAGAGGATTGCGGCCAGCTCCTGCATCCAGTACTCCCGCCCGTATTGCTGATCCTCGAAAGAGAGCTCCCGGTAGGGGAAGAACAGCTTGTGGCCCTGATGTTCGGAAAGCATTCCGGTAGGTTTCCAAGTTTCCAGAGCCTCTGTGGGACGTTGAACGATTATCTGAAGGCCCCCTCCGTCGGTTTTCAGTTTCGAGGTCAATGAGGTGAGTAGTTGGAAAAGGAGGAGGGGGCTGTTTCCTACCAGGCCAGACAATTTCCGGAAATGTATGGGGGCCAGAGCGTAGTTGCTGCAGGGGTGACAATTCCGGCAGATGTGGTACACCGGATCTTGAACCTCAGTGAACATGTCGGACAGAGACAACAAGTCTGAGGCGTCAGAGTTATGCGAGATTTTAACGGGGAAAATTAGTAACTTGGCGTAGAACTGCTGCTCCCGGGGAAATCTCATGTTGAGCAACTTGGAATACAAGGCGCGCCATTCCGTCTCCCAAAAGGGGGACCTTGCTTTGTTGGTTACCACAATGCCCCATGTTTGATGCGGGTATCCCTGAAAATAGTGGGACGTCCTTTTATTGTGGGGCGGCTGAAATATCCCAAAATTTATGTAATTTTCTGGAATATAGAGCGTCCCATCCGCTGATATATACTCCCTTCCCAGCTCAGTCTCCCCAGGGGGATGCAAAAACAGCTGCACGGTGCAGTACCAACTTCGAGTGTTTGTGGTCCAGTCCCTGTGATTCGGGACAAGGGCCCTTTTGTCGGGAGATGTTCCACCTTTGCTAACATTTCCAAATTGCTCAGCTTTAATGGCTGCCACAAATGTGGTGGTACTGTTTGGGAGGGCGGAGGTCACGACCCCATACCGGGAAAGGATGACAGGGTTCCAGAATCCGGGGAAGTTAATCCCCCTGTAGTTGATGACTTGCACCAGACATTGCGAAAAACATCCAAGATACTCGTCCAAGTTGAATATTGGCGGATGCCCTTGCCCCTCGAGAAGCGTGTACTTGGCTAACCCTGAGGTCATCGGAGCCACCATTTCGCAGCAGAACAGGTCGACATTTACGAGTCCCACGTAATCCCCCGGTCCTTTCTCCTCCACTTGGGTTCTCAATCCACATATGGCCTCTCTTCGGGGGCACACTTGGGCCTCATGCCATTTCCCCCAGTGGGTGCCATCCCCCTCCAGAATCCTGGTTCGTTCCCCCTGTCTATCACTACAAATCAGACGAATATTATTCGCCGCCGTGTCGTCCCCATGACCCTGATCCTCCTCCATTCTAATGGAAAATCCCACCGCCACTGTGTACAGCGGACAGGGGAATTGTTCTCCCCAGACTCCCCTGTAACCCACCGAACTATTTATTCGAGTGACAACGTCTCCCTCAAGGGGATTTCCGCAGTGAAGCGATATCCCATTTAGAGCGGAGTCGTCGGCAGGGTAACCTTGGTCGGACTCCGTCTTAAGAGTCATTCCAATTACGAGGTAGCCCTGCGGACATTTATCCTCTGGACCCCATTCGCCCCAGGAGAATATTCGGATACTTTTTAAGATTCCACTGCTCCCACAACTTCCCGCAAGCATACAGGCTAAAATCAAAAATTCTCTATGAAACGATCGACACATTTGTATGTTGCGTGGGAGCTACCTTATGTTGAAACCCACTTTTCTAAAGGAAGGCAGCACTTAGAGGAATGCTGTAGCAGAAATAAACAGACTTAAACCTGCAAAAACCGCAAGTTCTTTCGATTTCAGCAAGCATTGATTTTATTTTACGTATAATGTTGATACATTTTTGCTTAAAAGATAAATAACGAACAAATATGGTGATTAAATGAAATAAGAGTTACGTTACATCCGCAACATAGTTGTAATGTTTCTGTATTTCATAAGATATTAAGAAATTTTAGCTCTAATTTGAAGGAATATGTAACGATGAGAACCATCATTTTCAAGTGCAATGAGCAACGTCAACAAGCTCATCAAATGGAAGATGGCTTTGTAACTATGCAACATTTAGTATAAGTAGTATAAGATGCCAATTATATCAGCATGTTATAAAACCTTGAATTGTCGAAGTAGACTGCGAGAGTGTATAACATTGTCGTTGGCTGCCCTTCTAAGCCTGAACCTTTGCCGTTTGTTGGAGTGCCTCGTGTAACCGCCATTTCACCGTAAACAAGGCTTAAAGGTGGATACAAAACCAAAAACGCGAACACTGTAAAACGTTGTTAAATTTGGAAAACTCTCATTGTGTTGTTTGTTGTTTTTTCAGTAATGTAGCAAAAATAATGTAAAAAAAGTACGGGAGCCGGGATAATGACGGGTAATGCTTGGTTTTAAAGTTTCTATATAATTAAATATTTGCGTCAAGCAGTTATCATTTCTATACTGTTATCCGTATGGAGCAATGCTTGTCCGATAATTAATAAAAAACAAATTCGGGGTGGTTGAAATCTACCTGTTCATCGAGAAAAAGTAAATAGTAAAGGAAGGTATTTGTCACACTTTAAGCGGATTAAACTAAAATGTCAATTTTTATTTATTTATCTATGCGAGTTTATCGCTAGAGGTTACGTAATTTTATAGTAGACAACGTAACACAGATTTACATGACAACATATTTGCCATAATACATCAGGAGTGGTTTCAGCCACCAATTCCAACATTAAAATGGCGTATATGTTTATCCAGTTTACGTCCGTAATATTGTTTTTAACCATTTCATTTAAAAACGAGATAATGATTTACCATCAAATATATTAAATTATTAACAGAGTTGTGCAGTGGAAGTACAGCCGGTACTACCGCTACCGGCTGGAATGAATTTTGCCTTTCGTTGTTACCGCTACCGCAAAAATTTAGGGTTTCTATCACTACTGCTTACGCCAGTATTTAGGAATTCCACCACTGCCGCAACCGCAAAAGTTTAGATCTACTACCGCTAAGGCAAAAATATAGGGCTTCTACCGCTACCACAAAAGTTTAAGTACAGGGCTTTAGTGCTACCGCAAAAATTTAGGATTTCTACCGCAAAAACGTAGGGCTTCTACCGCTACCGCTGCTGCCACCTAAGATATTTTGTGCAACTACTGCTACCGCTACCGCAGATATTTTCAGTTCAAAATATTGTATTTTTTCATGAAACAAAAGATAATTTTCTTCTGAAATTTAACTGCTTTCTTGTTATTATTTTTATATCGATATCAATATATATAAAATGGAATTCCGGCCGTGGCGGTGGCGGCGTACCTGCTAATCATTAAGCTAGTTAAAACAGATGCTAATGAATGGCATCTCCACCTACTTATGCCAGCACTACCAATCTGTAACTGGGTGAGGGTGACTTTTCGGGGTGGATTAAAGGTCCCATTAGTCCATTCTATCGGTTGGGTATGAATCAGACCGTTGCGGTAGCTCCGTATTGAAGAACCGCTGGGGGGTTGAGAAAGGTGCTAATCAATAAGCTTAAACGCATTTTCCTCAATGACTTCTGTATTTGAAACCCGATTTGGCTGAAAGTTGGCAGATGGGGAACAAAACCCAAACCGAATATGCTCATGAAAATACCGAATAGATTGTAAGTTTTACTTCTTTTAGTTTTGAACCCTATGGGGTCGGTTTTAAAAAGATGCTACATATTCAATGAGCCTAAATCCTTCTTCCCCAGTAACTTTGGCATTTTAAACCCGATTGGGCTGAAAATTGGCGTATGGCTGGCGACACACAACTCACATAAGATCGTGAAACTATCGAGCCAAAATCTTTAATTGTAGATCCAATAGGATTAGTTTCATGAAAAATGATGCTACTGAATTTCACCACTACCGAAATCACCCATTATTAATTTGGTTTCGCCAAACGAAGTTGGCTGGCTTCTAATTATGTCATATTCAGCTAATTTACCACATTTGGTACTATAATATATGCATATTACAGGAACTTTGGTTTTATATAACTTTGTTCATACAACCGCACCGGCATATATTTCGGCTCACTCCAGCTCTAAGCAGATGTTTTGGTTCCTGTTCCTACCGCTACCACAGATATCTTCACCTACTACCGCTAATGCTACCGCTACTGCAGAAACACGGGGTGTATAATCGCTGATTATGAAAGCATCTTGTTTTTATACGTTTCCGGAAATCGTCGAATACGTGAATCATTTGAAACAACCCAATTATTCATAGCAAAATGTATGCCAAAATATAGCAGGCGTGGTTTTAGCCACCAATTCCAACATTAAAATGGCGAATATGTTTATTCAGTACGCGTTCATAATAATATGCTTCTAACCTTTTCAATGTGGAACGAGATAATGATTATTTACTGTCAAAGATATTAAATTGTTTAAACGTCATACTTTCATATGTCCCTGGAAATTGTTCAATATCTAAATCATGAAAATATTTTATAGTGTTATTACTGAAACGTGTATAGAAGAAAACATGATTTAAGTTTTTACGTAAACAACTATTTCTGTAATAAGCTTCCAGATATATGGATCTAACAGACAGTGGATGTCAATTATAAGTGTAGAGCTAAGACTAGTAACACATTTAACAAGACAAATATTTTACACTACAACAAAAAGGACTAACGACTTCCTCCAGTTTCAATCGCCCGCGTCAGTGCTTCAAATATTTTAGTTGGTTAAACTGGGGCTTCTTTGTTGGTAAGTTTCTTCCTAAAATTTGAAATCATTGTTTATCATACCCAGGAAATTTAGTAATATTGCCACGTTCACGGTGTTTTAGTTTGTCAATGGCTAAAACGTACTTGACTTCTTTCTGGCATAAGTTTGCTACAACTAACTATAAAATAAGAGATTGACATAAGCAGTTATTGTTTAAGTGGTTGATTTTATGTACTCCTCTGATGCGGTAAATTGCAGTGTGGAGCAGCATTGTAAACTATAAATATATAACCAAAATTCATATCATTAAAAAACGTCGTTGAACCGTAAATGGTGACACATTTCAAAACAACGACAAAAAGATTTATTCTGACTCCGATTTATAAGGCAAAGAATCAAAGAAAACAAGGATATAAAGTAAACCATTAGATTTTGATGTTCACCAGTAGTATTAATTTTTGTTTTGTATTCTGATAAGATTATATCATCAAAGTTAAACAACTGTAAAATTATTTTATATTTGATGATAATGTTACACGGCACGTTTCAACACCATTTTCATTGCCATGGTTCAGTTCATTGTGTACTGCATATTTCTGTCGTTGTGGCTTTTTACCGGATAAATCAAGGTTCTATAATGTACTGTAGAAGAACGTAGAAAACAAGAATTACACAAGAGTTAGTTAAAATGAATATAATTGTGTGTATTTTAATATGTTCCATTCACAGTACGTTTCATATTGTTATATACTCAAGATTGCTCATGGTAGAACGGGACTGAACAATTAATTTATGACTATTGTTTTTGTTTATAGAACAGCATTAGGTTACAAATACGACTGCAGAATCAATGAAAAATAAACAAGTTGTTTATTGATAAATATTAGACCGAAAAACAAACACTGAACTGGTACGAGTTATACGAGTGGCAACTTCTTCTTTGATTTCACCTCAAACCTGTCTTTCGGGATTATTTCTAATAACGGTCAAGTTACTACTCAGGGAACATTTTAAGAGTCTCTAAGGACTGAAGTAATTGTACAAATTAACCGACGCATCTAACTAGAAATAGTAAATTGAATCTTGTGTTTCTATTTAAATCCAGTATACCAAACATCATTCTACCCAGGAATTCTAACACCTTGTCTATGATGATTCCCGAAAAAGATATTAAATTGTTAGCTCTGGCAACAGCTATTGCCCAAATTGAATACTTTCAAGGACCACCACTTACCATTAAGCCCGGCAACGATGGAACAGGTGCAAACTGGATGAAAATTATAACCTCAAACAATTACATGATTTCCGCAGTGAATGCCAAAAAGGGAAAGACGTTTCAATACAAATGCTACTTTCACACTTTCTTAGTAGCAGTCTTGCTATTTCAGTTGTATTATCAGATTGCATTCAAACGCCAGGAATTACATGATCAACCAAAAATTGCAGAAGAACAAATCATGGGATGCCTTGCATTTGCTGTAAATTTAATGGCCGCGATACATCTTCACTTGCTCTACAAGAAAGGATCAGATGTAATCGTCTACTTAAATTGCTTGCTAACATTACGAAGAAAATCCTCCACGAAATTGCCCCCAATGACGTCCTTCCTCGAAAAGCTGGGAATTGCGTTCGTCCCATGTGGTCTTGTGTCGATGCTGTTGTTTGCACCGGGATTTGTTCTGATTTTCCATTGGGTAAACCCCTGCAAATCTTCTCTGATTGGGTACTTCCTTCTGCCATCGTGTGGCTTGAGCTCACCACAATCTAGCGATTTGGCGTCTTCTTGGTTGGGTGTCGCAGTTCCAAGGATGATGGAAATTTTGATGTATGTCGTAAATATTTGGGCGTGGTACTTTGGTGGACACATGGAAATATTCACTGGATTGGTCTTACAACTTCTGACAATATTGTTGATAAACGACGAAATTTCTAGGTAAATATTAATTTTATGTCCAGAAACTGAAACAAATCATTATAATTTTGTAAAAAAATTTCAGATTTTGGAATCAACTCGAACAAAGCAAAACGGTACGTGAGAGTGTGAGAAGCGCCAAACGATATCGCGAAATCACAATACTGGCAATAATGTGCAATCACGCTCAAAGTCAATTCCTACTGGTGATGATGATTGGAACCATGACGGCGCTTGCTATTTCACTAGCTGTCCTTGTCAAAAATACAACTTCAGCAGCGCAATACAATACCTTGGCGATGTTCATTCTTGGCGGGGTTTCGGTGGACGCTGTGGGTATTCTACTGATCACGATTGGTAGCATGGTCCTTGTATACAAACGTGCATGTAATATTTTGGAGAAGGCAAAAATGTATGAATTTCTGGTTCCCCGGAATCTGGTAAAGGAGGAAGCAATAGACATGTCAATGGAGAGGAAGTGGAGAAGGCAATTTTGGAGATCGTGTGCTATCGTAAAAATAAAGTTTGGCGAGAGTAACTTTGTGGAGGAGCTGACTCCTTTAAGATGCTTGGAATTTGCTATTCAAATTTCGGTGCAAGTACTGCTCTTAGGGTACTTAAGTAATATTTTGATATTTTGTAAGGATATAAACTTCAATCCGCTTAAATCCTTAACAATGTTTCATTATCGTGTATGACCTTGTAAAAAATAATAATTCGAAGAACACAGTAGCCATAAGTGTTGTCCTTACGGAACAGTTCCACATAGGTAGGAGTAAAATTATACAAAAAACTAATGGCCTAGGAACGTTATTTCATAACTATAGAGCTTGTACAGCGAAATGTATGGGGTTATGCGATGTATCAATATATTCTGACAAAAAGCAAACAGACATATACACATAAACGTCTAATTAGAAAAGCCATTAGCAACGTCAATCTCCTTTGTTAAAAATAAGTTCAAGATTTCAACCATAAATTCATAAGATTCACCACCAGTTTGTATGTACGGGATGCTCGCTGTTATGACGTACACTAAGTGCATTATTTAGTATCGGTAGTATTTCCTTTTCTACGCAATTAAATATCTGTGTCAAGCAGTTAACATATTCATACTCCCACGCTTAGTTTAGCTTATGTGGACCAATGCTTTCAGATGTTGCTTGAGAAATAATGATGTGACTCGATGTATGTATGTTCTACATGTTCATTCAAAAGAGTGGATTAATAAAAACGAAGTATATTTGTCACACCTTAATAGTTTTAAACGAAGGAAAGTTGATTTATATTTTTTATAAAACGTTTAGCTATAATGAATACTTTATTGTAATTTTACAGTAGGAAGCATGAACATGGTCCATAATACTGTTTTGGACCTTTTCATTGTCAAAGAAGATAATGATTATATTCCGTCAACGTTATTAAATTATTAAACACTTGTTTCCATATATAACTAGAAATGGGTTGTCCTATTATTCGTCCAATGTCTGACTCGTTAAAATGTTTTGCAGCGTCTCATAGCTGAAGAGGGTGTAGAAGTGAACATGAGTTTAGCGTTATATGTAAATAGCTACTTCAACTATTATCTTCCGGAGGGAAGAGAATGTTTACGGAAATTTAATTCAAAATAATAGACAGTTAATGTTAATTAAAAATGTTGAAGTTAGAACAAATAACGCCTTTTTAGCATACGATAATTTTACGTTATGGTTCAAATAAGAAACTACTTCTTCTGGTTTTCTTAACGACGCCGTTGGTGCTTCAGAAAGTGGAGTAGGTCTATACGCTAATGTTTTTTCTAAAAACATTCATATGGCGGAATATTTGTCCAGCTTAAATCCGTAATAATAGAGATTGACTCATTCTATGAGAAAAATATTATTTTCCGTCGACGTCATTATGTTTTTGTAATATGAAATGGTGTTCGTTTTCATATGTCGACTAAATTCATCATGTTTGTATTGTGTTCAATAGCGGAATAATTAAAATGTTTTTGTATGTGTTTACAAAAACAGTCTGTATAAAAGTAAGTATGAATACAGGTAGCCCATATCATATCAGTTTCTGCCAATACAAAATTTACATTCCGAAGGGGGGAAAGCGTTTGTTGATGAGTAATTCACGGGCATGTCAGAGAGATATAAAGACACGGTGGTGAATTTCCGGGGATAAAGTTGCCGTTATTTCTATTTTACATTTCATCCATACAAAAAAATAATGTGAAAAATTAAAAATAACAAAAAATACATTTAAAATTGTAAAGCATCTGGTAATGAGCTAAACCGTTCTTAGTATAAATTTTAAGACATATATAATCGTATAATGCAAGGGTTATTTCATACAAATTTGATAACTTTGGTCGACGCAAGTGATTCTTGTTCAAACTCGGTGTGTACGAAGTCCATCGTTGTTTTGCCTCTAGATTCTGGAAGGGAGGAGGGAGACGCTCACCTGCTCAATAACATTTTGTTCTATATTTGGAAAGTGAGGATATGGAAAACTGGATAATGTCGTATGTACACACATCCACGCCCTCCACTTTTGAAATCGTGATCGGGCTGTTACATGATATAAGTATGTACGCCCGTCACTATTTCATAATTGTTGGTGCGATAACCATCTAGTGTGACATCCCGCCGCTTATACCCCTAATGCAGACCTTCGTGTAATATTTTATATTGATATACCAGTACATGAAATAAACTCAAATGAATGAATGCACCAAACTTTTAGGTATTTTCAAAATAATGCGTTATAACTTATTTATACATTTTTAAGCTTCTAGAACCAATTTGTACTATGCCGAACAGTAGGTGCGAGTTTTAGAATCGCCCAACGACATCGCAAAATCACGACACTGACAAGTATGTACAATTGAGCTCAAAGTCAATGGCTACTTGTGGAACATTCTGTTTTGCTGTTGTCGGCGCAGTGTGGCTCATATTGGGATCCTGACGAATATTTATGCATACAAAATTCAACAGAGTTTGTTTTTGTTGGTTTGTCTGCTGGTTTGTAATTGTATTAAAAGAATCAAAGAATATAAAAATATATGGAATTTTATGAAAAATTAAAATTGTTTTGAAATATAGTATGCAAATTATAAGTCATGCATTTATAAGAATATGTTGAAATTTGTTATATGGACTATGCATTTTCTTTATTGTACTTTTATACACAGTCATCGTTTTGATCATTCATCAATGTTATTCCCGTCGTCATAATCAACTTTCTTTTTTTAATTGTTTCTTATGCAGTGTAGCATGGAAAATGGAAGTGATAGAAAGGTCGCTGTTCAAATTTTCTAAATCTTCTATTTTTTGCAGTTTTCAACTATTATTGTCAAGTTTCAGTTTTTAATCTTTTTTACATGTTTCTTCATGATTATAGGTTACTGAGAAACTGTAAGTTGTTGGATCATTAAAAACGTAAATTCTGGAGCATTTGAAAATGGGGTAACCCTTCTGTAAATTTTTAATTTTCTCATGTTAAACTTCATACAAAATATGAAAAAAATAAGGACAAAATTGATCATTGTGTACCAAAGCTTATCATCGACGCTTATCGTGTTAAAATGATTGGCAAATATGAATTCAGAGAAACATCTAGTTCCGTATCCCCTCGTCAGTGCCATCAAAGTACGACCTGAATTTGTAATGTCTTGATTCTTCATCCAACTTCTGTGAACTTTGCCCATAAAAGTTTAATTGAAAAACGGTTATAGATACCTAAGCTATTAAAATTAAACAAATATGATGAAGGTAATTTTGATAAAAAAATACGTTTTTAAGGAATACGGAAGAATGTAGGTTATATTAAATTTATTTTCTCGTAATTTTTATTTGAATTCAACCGTGAAACTTATGATTCAGAATTTTAACAGCCTCTTTGAATGTAAAGATGTATCGCTACCATGACGATTGATTATCTATATTTTAGAGATTCTTCATCCAACTTCTGTGAACTTTGCCCATAAAAGTTTAATTGAAAAACGGTTATAGATACCTAAGCTATTAAAATAAAACAAATTTGATGAAGGTAATTTTAATAAAAAAAATACGTTTTTAAGGAATACGGAAGAATGTAGGTTATATTAAATTTATTTTCTCGTAATTTTTATTTGATTTCAACCATGAAACTTATGATTCAGAATTTTAACAGCCTCTTTGAATGTAAAGATGTATCGCTACCATGACGATTGATTATCTATATTTCAGGGCGGAACCTTCTATACAATTAAGTATTCATACCAGACATTTACCAGTTCTATACAGCCACACTTTTTTGAATATGTAAATTTTAACATTGGCTGTCCGCTAAATATTAAAAACAAGTCATGATTTGAAGCGAGTTTTTTTTTAATTCTGTTTATTAAAGAGTAGCTGATATAACTTGTGAAGGAATTTATCCTACCTTTGACAGTATAAGCAAAATAATGATGATTTTTATTTGTCCATAACATTTGTTCATTTAGATAACGCAATTTTACAACAGTAAAAGGTATGTCCTAGATTCACATGACCAAATATATACCGAAGTAACACATTTTTGTTTTCAGTCACCAATTTCAACATTTATATGGCGGAATATTTATCCAGCTTAAGCATATAATGAGATATTTTGAACCTTTATTGTGAATTGAGATAATTACTATTTTCCGTCAAAGAAAACTAAATTATTTATTTTAACTTCTTTCCACACGTCTGGAGATATGGGCCACCATATCATACGGCCAATATGGTACTATTTGAAATTGTACTGAAGCGTATCATCGCTAAAAAGGGTATAGGAGTATACATGAGTTGTAATTTCTACATAAACAACTATTTCACGAATTAACTTGCAGACGTAAAGTAATGTTTATGGAAGTTTAATTCAAACTAATATACGGTTGATGTCAATTATAAATATCGAAGAGAGAACAAATAACACCTTAAAGCAGACGATAATTTTACGTTATGAACAAAATAAGACACTCCTTCGGCTTGTTTTATTTAACGGCGCCGTTAGGGCTTCAGAGAGTTGAGTTGGCCACCCTATGTGCTCTAAGGTCGCCAGTCTCTCCTTAAAGTTCCAGAATACTGTATTCCATACCGAGGGAACTTTCCGACCATAACCAAATCTGGAAGTCTTTTCAATACGGTTGATGTCAATTATAAATATCGAAGAGAGAACAAATAACACCTTAGAGCAGACGATAATTTTACGTTATGAATAAGATAAGACACTCCTTCTGCTTGTTTTTTTAACGGCGCCGTTAGGGCTTCAGAGAGTTGAGTTGACCACCCTATGTGCTCTATGGTCGCCAGTCTCTCCTTAAAGTTCCAGAATACTGTATTCCATACCGAGGGAACTTTCCGACCACAACCAAATCTGGAAATCTTTTCATTTTTGAGAGGGACATAACGGAGTAGAAGTTTCTACAACAATTTATCAAAATTCATTAAAGTAAATGAATGATAGGAATAGTTATGTTTTAAATAGTTACTACTGTATATTCATTTCATATGGTAACATAATAGTATTGAGCCAAAACCTTATGTCTTTGTCGTATGATTGATTGATTTGCATTTTTTGTCGGAAAGGGCAAACCATTTTAGAGTCAAACTTGATAGCTATAACGCTATTATAAAAGTATAGCATTGTAATACTCCCGTAAAATATGCAAACTGAGGATATTGCAAAAGAAGTAATCTAAAAGGGAACCGCAAGAATGTCAAAAATCAACTAGCGTTACTATAGGTAAATGTTTTAGGAAAGAGTTTACTTTATTGCAAATATCAGTAAACTCTGTTTCTGTTTTACGTATAGATAAAAATACATCATCTTTAGTTAACCAAAATAAAACTAATTAACAATCGATACTATTAAACAAGGTACGTGTAAAATAACATTTACATTACAATTTTAGTGAACTTGAGCTTCATGTTGTACAACATTTTGTAGGTAATTCTTCATTTCAGCAAACATTAACTTGTCCATCGCGTCTGAATTAATTGTAAATACAAACGAAACAAAGGTGTTTAGTGGCAGAAATGTTATCTGAACTAGACATATACTAATTTTTATTCTATACAGGAACCTGAGTAATATTTCTATGATGACTCCTGCCAAAGACATTAAATTGTTAGCAATGGCAACAGCAATAGGCCAAATTGAATATTTTCTAGGACCGCCACTCACCATTAAGTCCAGTAACGATGGAATAAGAACAAAGTGGGTGAAGATCATAACGTCAGACAGTTGCGTGGTTTCCCCAGTGAATGCCAAAAAAGAAAAAAAGTTTCACTTTAAATGCTGTTTTCACACTTTCTTAGTAGCAGTCTTGCTATTTCAGTTGTATTACCAAATTGCCATCAAACGCCAGGAATTACAAGACCAACCAAAGATCACTGAAGAACAAATCATGGGATGCTTGGCTTTCGCCGTAAATTTTATGGCCGCCATACATCTACACCTACTCTACAAAAAGGGATCAGATATAATCGTCTATTTAAATTGTCTGCTCACAATGCGAAGAAATCCCCACTCAAACTTGTCCCCCATGAAGACCTTCTTTGAAAAAATGGGAATTGCATTTGTTCCCTGTGGACTGATATCGATATTGTTGTTTGCGCCCGGATTTGTTCTACTCCTTCACTGGGTAAACCCTTGCAAATCCTCCCTGATTGGGTACTTCCTTCTGCCATCCTGTCACTCAAACTCTCCACAATCTAGCGATTTGGCGTCATCTTGGTTGGAAGTCCTGGTTCCCAGGATAATGGAAATATTAGCGTTTGTCGTAAACATTTGGGCGTGGTACTTTGGTGGACATATGGAAATATTCACTGGCTGGGTCTTACATCTGTTGACCATACTGCTGATAAACGACGAAATTCTGAGGTATATTTTAATTTTATATAAATTTAGAAAGTATGCTCTAATGCTGTTTTTGTAAATTTTCCAGATACTGGACGCAACTTGAGCAAAGCAGCACGGTAGCTGAGAGTGTGGCTAGAGCGAAGCGATATCGGGAGATCACAATATTGGCCACATTGTGCAATCACGCTCAAAGTAAGTTCCTACTGGTAATGATGATTGGAACAATGTCATCTCTTGCCATTGCACTAGCTGTACTGGTAAAGAATGCCACTACGGCTACACAGAACAGTGCCTTCGCGTTGTTCATTCTTGGCGTGCTAGCTATGGACGCTGTTGGCGTTTTACTGGTCACGATCGGTAGCATGGTCCTTGTGCACAAAAATGCACAGAAGATTTTGGAAAACGCAAAAGTATATGAATTGCGAGGTTCTCGGATTCTGGTAATGGAGGAGGCCGCCAACATACACATGGAAGGAAAGTGGAAAAAGCGATTCTGGAAGTCATGCGCCATCGTTAAAATAAAATTTGGCGAAGGTAACTTCGTCGAGGAGCTGACTCACTTTAAGATGCTTGGAATTTGCCATTCAAATTTCAATACAAGTTCTGCTCTTGGGGAAAAGATAAATGATATGAAGATATATGATGTATGAAGAAAAATACATACATACTATAGGGAGGTAATTTTAAGTTTTCATTAGTTGATGTCTTAGGTAAGTAGCAATTGGGCAAGTATTACACCATAATAACCTGTGTTAGAAAAGCCATGTAGCGGGACTAATTGTCTAACTTGCATAAAACTATCATTTAAGAAAATACAATTGCAATAGTTATACTTAGTTGTTACTTTTATTTTTAACGGAATATATTTATAGCAGTACGTTACTCAAGCTTATTAAAGAAACATCCCGCCTTCATAATCAAATACAACCTGCATCTCTATGACAAGCAGTACTTTCCATATACACTGTAAAAGCTTACATTTCATTCCACACGCAGTTTTGTAATCCAGGCCGGTGATTGACGGAGTTTTTTTTAGCTGGCGCTCATCGTTCTCCAGCTTGTACACGTTGTTGCTTTTCAAATTATGGACGCTCAAGGCCATTGTTATAAGTTGTGTTGCTTTTGTCGCGAGCAAGTGTTCTAGGTTGATATCCCGACGATCTTCATGTCACACAATATCCTGAATCCCTATGAAAATCATGTCATTGTGGTATGAGAGCGAGTTTACTATCAAGATCGACGGAACTAATGATCAGAGACAGGTAAATTACCAATTACAATTGTCAATTACGTAATTGACAATTACATTTTGTAATTTGAAATTTGTAATTGAAGCAGGCAATTTTCATAAAAGTAATTTGTAATTTGTAATTGAGGCTTGAAATTTCTG
>JAHZNE010005432.1:0-14149 GCA_027744055.1 Callyntrura sp. NNG-2020
TGTGCAATTTGCAGGATGGGCAACTTGACAGATTGTGTGGCACTGTAGCAGCCAGTTACGACGGAATTTAATTATATGTTTTAAGACTGCTTCCCTCTCTCTCTCTCTCCGTTAGTCAAAGCAACTCAATATAACAAGGAAACCAGCCAGGAATGGTTATTAGCAATCAGGGCAGAAACAGTCACCCACTCATGCATTTTTTCGTTTTAATAGTTTCGTTAATACCGTCTGTCTCGGTTGGTGTTCTCTTGTCTGTAGAGTAATATGGAATGACCTAGACTTGGAAAAGACAAAGAGGTTAGTCGTGTCTCACAATAGACAGTAACGTGTGCATATGTGTCTGTTGTTGTGTCCAAAAGTGTACATTGCAAAGATACATACATACATTTTGTTTTGTAGTTTTCTGTTACCTTTCATGGTCGCTGTACACCGGTTTTTCTTGAATTGTCACATGGTAAGTCAAAAAAGCGACCTTATATTGTTTCATCTCACCTTTCCAAGGCATTTTCAACGCTGTTTTAACGAATGCCAAGAGAATTTCTTTAAAGCATTTTCTGAACTTGTTTGTAAAGGTCATTGGGGAAAAATCCGCATCTGTGGTTGGCACAACACATAAAATTTTGATTCAAAGCATCGTATGAAAAACATATTATGCCGCGTACAATTTACGGCAAGGTGGGCAAGGTTGTAAAAAAATGTATACAGCGGTTTCACTTAGAAAGTCTCCTTGTACTCGCTTGTACTCAAAACCCCGCAAATTACTGGCATCTCATAATTTTTAGAGCAAAAAGTGTGATCTTCGTTAAAGGACGGGACGGAATTTATGTTTTACCTCTATGAAAATAGAAATGCAGAGGAGGCATACAATTTTTACAATGCCTAAGTGGAATTTCATCAGGATGATGATGCATATGCACGACGGCACCACATAAAAGTCAAACTTCCAGTTCCAAAAATGTACAACAAAACTTGTGCTGGGGAGGGATGTTGTATCACTTATTATCGCGGTATCAATACCCCCTCCCCACAAATAAACTTTATATAAGCCAATATAGTTGTAACCGGGCGCTATCTCTTTTTGCGACCAGAGCAAGACCGAGACCCACTGATGATGACGACGACGACGACGATGATGATGACATAGCGCTGGCTGATGATCATTACAGCAGCACTAATACAACCAGAAGCTGCAGGATTGATGATGGGCTGGGGCAAAAGAGACGCATTAAAAGGGTATTAAAATTTTCGCCTGACTCGACATACCTAAGTCCGTTATGTTACATGTATGTACTTTTCAGCTTCTCCTGTGGTATAAAGTATCGCTTCACTCCCGCATGGAATATACATACAAATGATTTGTACTACAATTTTCCGCGATATATAAGAAAGAACAAGGAAGACTGTGTGATCGACGGGTTTAAAAAAATATGGCTGCTGTAAAGTGATGCTCCATCGTCTTTCACCGAGTGGGATCAAGTTATATACCTTCCAAAAAATGTGACTACCTCTTATTCTTCTTCCCATTTCTCGCCCATGCCTCTGTACCTACCACAAGGGGAGTAAGTGAGCACACAATATTTATCCCGTTTTGAATGTTTTAAGGTTTAGCAGCGTGCCGAGTACGGGAGAAGAACAGTAGATCATTCATAGAATTTGGAAATTGGAACGTGATGCGAATGGATCGCATAGGTAAATAGTTGTGAGGGCTCCTCTTTACCGTTTAGTAAGACTAAATAAGGTACAATAAAATGTAATAGTTCACTTTCTGTAGTAGCTTCTTCATCCTCTTCAGATGGCCGACGAGGAAAATATTGTACCGTTGTTGTAAAGTATTACTCTGCAGAATTCGCTCGCGTCGTTTGTGGGTCGGCCACATATACCACGGCATTACATATACACGTCATATTACAATCTGATATTGATGGCTGTGTAGGTATACGTTTACGTCGACACGTATCTACCTTTCGACTTCATCGTATTTTGATATGTTTGCATTTGGCGAAGTGTTCTTGATGAGAAGAGTGCACGGCAGCAGAAGACCACCACTAGAAACTCTCTTTATTATTGGGGGATATATGGTTTACCACCAATATTGCTGCACAATGGTTTGAAGAAAACACTTGACGTGAGTAAAATAGAGATCGCACACAGGGAAAGTGGGGAATAGACAGTGGATGGCCTAGGAGAGAAAAGTGTTTATGCTTCATTGAATTCTGTTAAAAAGAGCTCGCATGGTTTACCTCTTCTGCACTCTCTGTATTGGACGGACAGGTCGAACTACAATACCTACACACACGAGGCTTTTTTGCTACTTATGCGTGAGAGTTTGAGCAAATGATTTAATTTCCTGTTGTATAGGAAGCTGTTATTACATAAAGTAAAAAGGCGTTCAACTTCCTTTTTGCACGTAAGAACCTCCTCAATGGCTTACTTACTACGGCGCGCTTTTTTTCTTTGCGTTTTATAATTTGGCGTTTTTGTGATGATGACGATGATTCATGATCTTACACAGTTGTACATTTTGGTTGATGCAGCGGCAGGGGTTTTTGGAGATAGGCTAAAAAAATGCTGTTTCACGGACGGAATCAATACGAGGAATAATGACGGTGATGAGTCGGTGGGGGGTTTTTGAACCGTGAAAGGATCCGTATTTATTAAAAACGAAGAGATCTGACAGGCCGAAATGACTTGTGCGGATACTCGAAACTCCCATAACATGGAAGCATTTATTACTGTCTTTTCTCAAGTCTCGTCTTTCCGAGTAGCGATGATAGAGATGATTATAATTATGTATAGATAAGACTCAGCTCTTATTGAATTCCTCAAGAGTGTTTTCTTGAGTCAAATAATTGGTTGCAGGTGCTGCCATTCTCAATTAATGAGGGACCCTTTTCCCCTTTTGCTACACACATTGCTTCTCCGAATTCTTATTTATTTCCCAGTTTCGGCGTGCCCTGTTGCTGTATGGTTGTTGGTTCAAGCTCGACTACGACATGGGTAAAGGAGTTGTCTTAATAAAAAAGACCCGAACGTTATGATGCTTTTATCTTTGGCCAAGGTTCAAGATTTTAGGAAAACATGCTTTAGCCACCGACTTGTGACTGATTAGGATCGTATTTTCACGGCACTCACTTGCTTATATGTGTACACATCACATAAAAAAAGATGAAGAAGGCAGAGTATTTACTGTATTTCTCAATGACATCAGAGGAGTCACTTTTGAGAGGAAGTGAAAAGCTCTTTGAGTATTCTCTCTTTTTCCCAAACTTTTTACCAACAAGAAAAGGGGAAATGGAACTGACTGCTTATGTATGTTTCTCTACTATCTACAATCTATTCCTTTCTTCAATTACTTTTTGATGTGGAATGGCACGCCAATGTGTGGTAGTAGACTAAGCAATATGCATTAATATTTTTGCTTTGTTTAAACATAAAAAATGTAAAAGTTATTATAGACGCGCGCAGTGCTTGGTATGCATATTTACATAGAGCTATGTGGAAAGTTGCCTGTCGGCTCCTTTTCCTTTTAATCCTCATAAAATTTGATCACTTACGTTAGACTACGTGTGGCCTACGGACACATTTCAGCAAAACTGTATCATCATGGCATTCGCAAAATACAATGTTCAATGATGTACACATATAATAAAACTAAGTACACTCTATATATGTATATATTGTGGTGTTGGTGTTGTGTCTGGTTCGGAAACCAGAAAAAAGTTTTTTAAAAGCGTTCTGCTATCTTACTTTCAGATGCAAAAAATAAAGTCTTTCCTACGAGCATGAAAAAAAAACTGAAAGAAAATAAGAATGACATGCAACCAAAGTTCGAATAATAAACGGAAGTAATACCGTGGTGGTTGGTTGTTGGCGAGACGGATGGTGAATAAAGAGTGGTGACTAGTACAATGGAAAAGAGTTATGTACTAGTAGGCACAAGCACAAAGGGAAGTAGATATATAATGGTGTTTCTCCTGCAAATAGCGAACTCCTTTTTTACTTAAATAAAAACAGTTTCCGACAGCGGATCTTCCGCAGATCTCTTATCCATAGTTTTTCCATAAGGCATGCAAGCAAGCAAAAAACCGTGTCAACTCCAAAGTATCTGCTTGCTTGGCGCACGAGTTTGTGGTGGTTGTAGGTTGGGAGGAAAGGGAAAAAATGCTGTGTGGTCGATTTGCCAAAATATATCTTGATGTATTAGCAGAAGACCAAAAAGATCTTGTGTGAATATATTTCCAAATGGAAGTGCAGAGTTTAAGATAGGAAAATGAGCTTTCTCTGCATAGAAAGGGCCATCACTTTGGGCTGTTGGGGTCTTCAAGTCAACTGCTCGTCATCTGTATCCCACACAAACCGTTCTATTACATTGTGTTATACTCATTTCCCCTGATCCATATCTGCTGATAAGATACTTCTACTTACATGATTTTCTTTCCCCATGCGTAAGTTCTGTGAAGTTGAAGTAACTTGTGATTCCCTCCATGCCCAACTGTGTGTGTTTCATCCCATAAAGAAGGGACTAAAACTTGTTTTCGGTCATAAGTAACAATAATGTGTCGTGGGGAAGAGTTGTAAAACTTCGTTCTAGTCTGTGTCAGTACACATTGGTACACATAAGCTGCGAGTAAAAAGTTACGGCTGTAACTAGAATAGATACAAACAAGGAAAAGAAAATTTCATTGCGTCGCCATCGCCATCATCATTGTTTCATTTTGTGCGAAAGTGGCAGCAGCAGCAGTAGCAGCAGTGTGGCAGGCTGCTGAAATTATAAGTATGTTATGTTATATGCAGTGCAGCTGCTATGAGAAAACGTTCAAGGCGAAAAGAGCTTTCCTCACTCACAGCAGCAGCCACAGTTATTTGAGCTATTACAACAATCCACTTTGTGAAGTAGGCGGTAGAGGATGTAGCCAACAAATTAGGAATTGGCAAAAACAAGTCGAATTAGGAAAGCGGATAAATGAAGGCACCGTAGAATTAATTTATTTCTATTATAGATACAAATATTCCGCGCTAAAAGTTGTAAACGGCAACTGCTTCGCAGGATGACCCCATCTGCGCTGTTTTGTATTTCAATTGGAAGGATTAACTTTTCTGCAGACTTTGTTAATCCCGCAGTGGTTTCACGGTTTTACGAGATACGGGCGTAAAGTTTCCTGGGGTGGCGTAACGGATATTTGTACTTAAACTTGTTAATTCACAGCTGTATATAATACTGCGCCAAGCTGGCTTTCTATTACATTACTACTTTCTCTCCGAGTTCTCTGTCAATTAAAAATATTTAACAGACCATAGTTGATATCTGGACGCGGGGGGCGCTCAGTTTGTGGTGATCGTTCTTTCGTCCGCATCGGATCATTTGTGAAAACTTCCAGAGAACGAGCAAAATTTGAAGTATAACCTTGACGAAAGCTCATAATAGACTTACGTCTTTGCAAATACTCTTGCTTATTATTGGAAGGACATTACAATTTGCAGCATATTTCAAATAAAGTTGGAACAATGTTTTTTAAGAGAACAATAAGGTGGATCAATACAGACATGTAAATTCATGTGTAGGTGATCGGGTTAGGGCTACTTTTGTTTCGTTTACTTTTAATTTCGTAGCATAAATTAAAGGCTGCTTTGTTTTTAAAGGCTAACCACCCCACAGGGTTAATATTGAATTTTATGAGTATGTAATTTACTATAAAAATGTGTATAATTTATAAAGCCTGACCGAAACCTTAGATTTGTTCTCGTATATCCACTTTTCGTTCAATATGACATATATTTATGTTGCTAAGAAGGCGGTAGTTTACTCGGTTCAACAATTCAATGCATTCAGTTTTTTGATCCAAATGATTACAAACCGAAGAAGCACACAACATGGCATGGTATTTTGCTTTAGGATTTTTTCCTAGATTCCGATCTGTATAGGCGCAACGAAAATGTCACGACTGGACACATTTGTTATAACTGTCATTGCCGATCTCTTTTCTGTAGATTTATGGGGGTTAGATCATTATCTATAGCGCATTAAATCAAATGCATTACTTTTCTTTTCGAAAAACATGTCGTCAGAAATTATATTGTGCTTCTATCCATGCATATACATTAGCCGTATAATTATAATCTGACAATACATGGGGATAACTTTCTACCATATTCCTACGCATATGTATATATGGAGACAAGTACTTAACTTGTAATTTGATAACTTTGTTGCTTTGATATATACACGCTTTCACTGATAAAAATGCTATTTTTGCTTTGTTGCTTCTAAAGGTTCATAAATCAAAGCATTTTTACATTTCATAACTGCACTTGCTACAGGCATGATATCGCGCTCTTAGTTCCTCCGTAGAACGAATCGTTGAATGATATTCTCTATATGCATATATACAGGAGCAAAGGTTATATAATGATATGTTGCTAGCGACTCTTCTAATGTATAATAGTTGCTAACGCCGAGAAAAAAAGTTTTTAGGCAGTCGTTTCTACTCAGACCTCCTTATCATTCTTCCGAGAGTTGACCATCTTATGAATTGCAAGTTTGGATTTTCATTTGACCACTGAATTGATTAAATAATCTTTTTTTCGCGTTACCGTTTTCTAAGCTCTTAGTCTCTACAGGAAGCTAAAATACCGGAGTACACCAGCTCCAACACTCATACATCACCAATTCACAGGTATTTTGTAAATGAGCAAAAAAGTATACACTTGCTAAGTCGCTACTCTGGCGTCTTTACTCGTGAATGTACTACTGTGTGGGGTTTAATGGCAGGAGTTGGCAGTGAATGAGAATGAGCTACAGAAACATGTACACTCTGAAAGTGAAAGTGGCGAGATACATGCCTAACAGTCAACTACTTTCAAAAATCTTAATAACTATAAATGTCAAAATACTTCCACTGAAAGTTTTGGATTAGCGTTGTTTTTTTTCTTTTAGTTCAACAGTTTCACATATTATAGCACTTTTCCACGACCATGCTACTACCATGCTTACTAGTTCCGTGTTGCAAGATAAGATTGCAACACGTATTTGTGGTTGCATATGCTCTTGCTGCGTAACAAGTGTAAGTAAAACGTAAAACTTGTCCCACTACCTTTCACTTTGATGCTACCTCATGTTCATGTGTGTTACTCTTTGTACAATTTTCATCTTTTGATCGCGTCATCACTTGTACTAATATGTAAGTCGTTTACAGTAGAAATGGGTGTAGGCATTTTAATTTTTCCATCGGGTTTTGTCGTGGTTACAACATGAAATGCTGTATACTTTCTAATGTGGTACGTTCCATCTAAATGGATATATATGGACGCTGTGTTATTTAGTCTCTTTGTAGGCTTCAATCAATTTTTTAAAATGGCTTCACTCGGGCAATACAATAAATTTTCGCCTTTAATTTACTTTGTAAGAACGTGTTTTCGGACAGCTTCTAAACAAGGGTACAAGTTAAACAAAAGCTTCCTGTAGAAACAGAAAATGAAGTAGCAGCAGTGCAGGAGTGTTTCATGAAAATTTTTGTTGCCAACTCGATAATGAGTTTAAACTTCACAATAAACTTCACAATCACAATAGAAGCATACTGACAGCACAGCAGTACTTTGGATAGTACTTTTTTTCTTTCTCTGGATACGCCTTGGCTAGTATGGTTAGATTGACTTGATTCATGTCGAGTAATTTCACGGTGAATACCTAACAAAAGGGAATGTATGTTCCTTTGTACCTGGGTAGAACTGACGTTAGGCGGAAAGCACTGTAACTGCTACGTACTTTTTTGCGATGTTATGAAACTATGCGTTGTTATGAAGAACATATAGATATAACAAACCTAATCACTGTTCGTATAGGAAGTCTTCCTTTAAATGAGTAAGCTAGAAAATTTCTTTGATATTTTACATTTATTTTTCTTCATTATGTTCCACCAGCTTGCTGCATTGAGGAAGTGAAGCTTTGCAGAAAAAGGGTTTTAACCAGTCAGGCGAAGATGGACGTGCACATACACTATTCCAGTTTAAACCTCCACGGATTTTCACTGGGTCTCGATAATGCAATCGCATGTACTCACCGCACGAATACGGTTAACGTTGACGTAAGGAAAGAAACCCTCCAGTGCAGCGTGTGTGTGCGTGCTTCCCTGGCATTAAATACATCGCCACAACATAACATAAGGTTAATTTTTTTCATCGTTACACTGCTGGATCAATTTTTTCTAAAATAATGATCGAAAAAAAAACCTGCTACGACAAGAATAATTTATGAACAGAATCCATAACGTAGACTGATTTTATCCGTGTGTGTTTTTGTTTCATTTTAAAAATTGTGTTTTCATCCTGCTACTGTTGTAGCACGTAAAACAACGGCTGCAACTACCGAATTTAGAGGACTAGATTTCTTTAATCATGACCAGTAACCACCGTATGGTGTACTGTCGTAGCTGTTGCGCACAATTTATACACTTAAGTTATGAGTGCAGTTACGCCTTTCATCCATAGTTTGCTAATGCTTGGGTTTTTTAAGCAAGTGGAAGGAGTACAATAAACGTTGAAAAATTCCCTCTCGTCCTCTTCCCTGATTCCTATTCGTTGTAAATATGTTGTGCCATTATGTACTGTACGAATAAAATAGTTTTTATAGAAGAAACTTAATAAATTGTAACTACGGGTCGTTGTGGGGTCATTCACTTGTTTACTGAGGTTATATTGTATTTTGAGGAGACGGAATATCTTGTATCTGCGACTTTCCCCGAGCGTTATGATTGCGTTTTTGTATAATTTTTCCAGAGGCGTCCAGTGGTAGACAAATTTTAGACAGGGTACATATATTTTCTGAACTTTTAGGTACAATTCTTGTAAGTTGCATGCCACACATTCATATCACGCTAGTCACACACTGCTCACTCACAGTTCTTTAATCTAGAAAACAATTTCATTACTAAAACAAATGTCGGACAGAATTGTCGAAATTAATCAGGTTTGGTTCAAGGTTCATGAACGGACAAAATACAAACAATCAGTGAGAAGCTTTGGCTGTAGTGATAATCTCAGAATTTTTATTTATCTTCGCCTTTACATACGTTCGTTCTTCTTTTTTCTATAGTGTAAATTAATGAAGACACGCATGATGATTGTGACAGAGCAGGAGCAGAATACACAAAACATAACTTGTATTTAAATACATAGAAACATTGTGCCGTTTCCATGATTTCTCATCATTTTACAAATGCGCCTCATTACTAAGCGGATAATATGCGCTTTATTTATTGAAAAAATGCCGAAACGGTGGGAAGAGAAAATAAACAATTGTAACGTGAAAGCAATAATGCAACGCTTTAACAGTTTGGTTGTGCTTCTTTCCGTTACTATGTACCGGACAGACATTTTTCAATAAAAAAGGCGCATAGAAATGAAAAATACAGACAGTTTTAAAAGATAACTACTATCAATCACCAATCACCATCCGTCATGTGCAGAAAGGTTTCTTACCTAAGAACTTTCTAACGTAAAGTCGGTTAAACTTAAACTCCTACGACAACGAAAATTGCTTCGCACATTCAAAATGGGAGCTTAGGAAGTTAGAGTCCTTACCTAATGAACCGATTTGTTTAACGATAGTATTTGTACCTACTTTTGCATTTTGGAATTTGCTTGATGGGCTGCTAGGAAAGGTTGTATTTAAAAAAAACAACTCGAACTCAAGTCATATCTAGGACACAAAAAATGTGTTATCACTTTGACAAATAGCGTATCGAAATTCGAAAATATACCCAGTCAGCCAACACAGTGCGTCGATAAATTTGTCGAATGCTTTATCTCTAAACAGGCTGCCGTATGTCGTCAGAATTCCTGGATACAACTGAAGTANACAGTGCGTCGATAAATTTGTCGAATGCTTTATCTCTAAACAGGCTGCCGTATGTCGTCAGAATTCCTGGATACAACTGAAGTAACCATCGACAGTGTTTTTGTTTACATATTTACAACTAACGCATGTCATGTGTTCACAATTAGTGTAATCATTACTTGAATATTCCTTAATTATAGAGAAATGAAACCACAGAAGAAAACATGTTTTCAGTTTATATACTTCTATCTTACGACGTACGTAGCGCCTACTTCTTCCCAGCAGCCACCAGTCCCAGATATGTTGTGTTGTAGTACCCTTCTGCCCCGTCATGGAAATTTTGTCTTTATTCTGCCTTCATTTCATTTTATTTTATTTTAATTTCTTTTATTTGTCTTGGCTACAAAAAGAGTCTGCTCTGCTGGCCAACATACCAAATTACTTACATTAACGCAATTTAATTACAAATTAATTACACTGAATTGCATTTTTATGCAAAGATACATTCACAGTTTTAACTTTCACAGTTGACAGTTTCTTAGCGATGCCTACTGTGATACGGGTCATATGTACTACTCACAAACATTCGTATTATCTGTGCAAGGACATATATTAATGACTATTTCAACTGTATTTTCAGAATGATATTATAAATAGTAATGTAGTAAACGTACATTAAAGTTGTAAATTTTGAAGCAATCTTCAGAGCTGTAAATTTTGTGCCTTTGTAATACGACACACTATAGTTGATAGTCACTAGTGGACTTGGATTCGGATTACATATAATATTATTAAACTCTTCAGTCTTCTCTTGTAATACAAACAATTAGTAAAAAGTTAGCATCGCTTTATTACATTGTGACCAGCTTTTATCTAAATTGCTGTGGTGCTTTATGTACAGAAAAAATAAAAGAGCACAGCAACGGTAGATAGAATTTCAACATGGAAAAATTATAATTAAATAGGGAAAAACTCGCCCGCGCTTAAAAAAAAGTACGACTTTTAGCCAGCAAATTTGCAAGCCATTCATGCAGAGTAGTTCGGCATCGGCACCCTATTTCCGGAAATGAACACGTCGTGACAAGAACTTTCTTATTATTAGAACTATTATGGAACTACAAATTAATGTAACTTGTACATTGTGCAGAGTTTTGTCATCGTCCGCTTCTATACGTTTTGTTATTATTATTAACGATGAACAAGAACCGTTTATCGTTGGCAAAGAACACAAGAGCCGTCGCTATTCACTATTACCAAACTTGTACAGCAAGTGTCGGTCTTGCGGGAGTAATGCAATATTGTGCGGTCCTGTGGACATAGGAGTGGTGGGAGAAAGGAAAGGAAGTGCTAGTTTTTTGCAGATTGAAGAAATAAAGAAATGAGGTTGTTGTATAACTTGTTAGTGATGTGATATCGTATCGACCCTGTGATCTAACGTACTTGTACTTTCCTTTCTTTGTTGCTTATTACTACTGTCACTGTCACCTCTACCTTTTTTGTGTGAGGTATTCTGTAGCCTGTGCTTATGAATGTATTTGTATGCCTATATTATATACTTCTATAAACTGTCACTCGTTGTCACTGCATCCTTTACTTTCTCCCAAGTCCCAAGGTCTACAAATTCTTTCCTATTCAAGACAAAGTTGTGGGTCGTTTCGTTGTTCGTGAGCGAAAAGGTGGTATGCAATGTCCTAAAAATAGTAATTTTATGCGATGCATCCATCAATTGACAATTGAACGTTCATGACGTTCTGCATCACCCACCGGCGGCAGCATCGAACAAGTAAGATATAAAATAGTAATTTTATGCGATGCATCCATCAATTGACAATTGAACGTTCATGACGTTCTGCATCACCCACCGGCGGCAGCAACGAACAAGTAAGATATACAATAAAGAGGATATGCTCATAAAATAAAAAATAAAAATGGCCGTGGCCGTAGGTCATTTCATCCAGACATTTCTGACTTCCTAACTTTTTTCACCAGAAGTATGAACGTCAACTTTGACCTTCCCAACATCATGTAAATGTAATGGAATCAGTCAGTGAAGGACGTTCAAGCAAATTTGTCAGCACATACAGTTTGCACCGAATCGGTGGTTGATAATTGAGGAGACTAATTGAGGAGGTAATTGGTTGAGGAGACTTGTACAAACCCCTGCCATTTACTCCATTTTTAACCAGCTTTCCATTGTGAGTTAAACATATTTCACATAACATTTTCTGCTAAATCAACGCCTTTTCTACAATTCTTCCGAAATGTACATGTAAGAATTGCTTTCAATACAAACAAAGATTGGAGTTTTTCACCCAATCGTCGTAGAGTTAATAAATTATGCGATACGACGGCTGTCTTTGGGGATATTCAAGCTATCCCATTCGGATAACATTGGAGCATGAATACAATCTCTTTCCGCTTTTGTTTTTAGGTATTTTGGAAATAATTAATTAAGGTACCAACCGAACCAACATTAATTTTATGCATGTATTTTGTAGACCGATTGATTGAGGAAAAAATCCGTTTCAATCATGAGGTGTGAGACAGGAATGAGTATGAGGAAATTTTTCAATTTTTGACTGTTGAGATCTATGTCACACACTCACACAGGGTGCCTACCAGTCCAGATCATATATACTTGATACAAGCATTTGGTTTTTAACTTCAATAGCCATAAGCCATAATTATGCGGGGAAATCTGCGGAATCTCTCACAGTCAGTGGGACATTTACTCCCACGTTTCAAATTATTAGCAAACTAAAAAGGTGCACAGCTAAAGACCATTTTCGAATTCATTATTTAACAAAGTAACCAAGTACTAGTTCGGTTTTCATCTGTAGTTAAACCCAAAAATCTCCAATTCACAACATTCACATAGCAACACAATGATAAAACGAAGTTCCAAACTTTGGAGATTCGTTTCATCGTTGTGTTGCTGTGAGATACGTCTCAATTCCAACCCGTGGTGCCATGCTTGAGTACTAGTAAACCTCAGTTTTAGAGAAAGTTTTGGATTTGGATGCCCCTAGGAGAAGTTACATGTTACATTCCAATTTCCAACGAGTTTGAATTTGAACAAATGATCGTTGGCGCATTCATATTCACAAGGAGGGGACTTTGCGGACTAATAATAACTGAATTGAAATTGAAACAAATTTCTATTATTCGTGATTAATACGGTGTACGGTAGTCCTCCGCTATTGACCGCTGACCGCTCACCGCTTTCCTTCTTCCTTATACTACGGCGACGAGGTATGTAATATGTTGCAATTTGCAATTTCACCACATCGATCGTCGCGACGCGACAGCAATGAGCATTGTACAAAGAAATCTACACAATCAATCTATGCATGTTGCGATGATAACATGATTGAGTAACTCGGTCTATCTAGAAAATAGCTGTGTTTGTGCCCCATGGACGGCGGAAAGATTGGCATTTGAAGTTCCTCTAAACTAAAACCAACACGAGAACACAACCACATGCACGCACCGTGCGTGTGTGTCGGCGTGACTAGTAGTGCAACACACCGTCACCAGAGACTAGAGGACAAGACATGAGAGGACAGCAGAAATGAAAGTAGGAAGACCTGCAGTTCTCAGAGTACGCTTTGAATTTCGACTGTGAAGTCGGTATTTGCTAGTGGTCTCCACTCCATACATTTTTTAAAGAAAATTTATTATTAGTTTATTTGAGTTTCTCATAAAAGTGTATCTTAAGAATATCGACTGTCAACTGCTTCATACGGTCGACCAAGCAATTAAAATGAAGAATCAAGAATCGCAAATCCTCTTACTGAGGGCAGATTTCGACAACCGTTAAAAGTAAGTAAGTTATAATTTTTTATATCTCACATTAAAATGTTAAGGTTTGTACAATGTCCATGATGTAACAAGTTATCCCTGGCCTACATATTGCTGAGGAAAAAACAACAAACTGAGACAAATTCTCACAAAAACCACAATAATTTCATTTAAAGATTTAAATCTTTATGAAATGTTCCTACGGATTAGCCTGTGTTGGCTGCGATGAAAGGGAATAGCCATGGATAAAGCTTGTTTACCCTCCCGTGGGGGAGAGGGAGGGAAACTTGTTGTTGGGTATGGTAATAAAGCTTTGGGTTGGATTCGACCAAAGGGGGGCCACTGATTTTTTTAAAGTTGTTTTCCAAGTTTTTCCCCCCAAAACTATAATTGCTTAAAATCACTTGAAAAACAGTTGTAGTACCTAACCCACTACCTAAATCCTACCTACTATATCATATAGGGTTAGGCTTGGTTAGGTCATGTGAGGTACCGCATTAGGTAATGTGTTAGGAT
>JAHZNE010005433.1:0-69127 GCA_027744055.1 Callyntrura sp. NNG-2020
AACGTCACACATCCTCAAGTAAACTGGTTTATTTATACTTCCTCTCTACAACTTTATCGTCACTTCCAATTTTATCGTCCTTTGTTGTCTGCTAACTTTTTATGACGGCCGTCGTACGTGTCTCTACTTAAATCATTCATTATTTTCCATTCCTCGAAGATATGATTTTCTTCCTAATTAAATATTTGTTACGTATCCTGTTCCGTACCAAAAATGTTTCGCCATGTAAAATATTTCTTTTTAATTTGCTATTAATTTATTAAAAATAAACATTACCCATCAATCCAATTTTTTTCTAAAAAGCCAAAAATAACACTGGACTTTTTTTCTTTTAGTTACAATTACAATGACAAAATATTTTATATAGCACTTCCTTCTATCAGCGGAAGATCTTTCTACTAATTATTTGTTAACTGCTGAGCTCTACTAATTACAATTACAATTGAGTATTGTCTACACATTCCCTGTGTTTGAAATTATCTAAACCTCGTTACTTACTACCAAAACCAACTTCCTTCATAGTTCATTAAACTCCTTTTTTCCCTAACTGCTGATTAGATTAGGGCAGTACCTACTCGCTCTACGTTACGTGTACCAGCCAAAAAGCAATAAACTTTCTTGCGTGTGTCAGCAAACCCACCCATAAAATTAGAGCGCGGTTATCGGAAAGCAAATTGAATGAACTACACTACCACCTCGGAGCACAGAATTAATTATGAGTGTAACTCCAGACAAATTGGTTTGCTAATCCACGGAATCACTTGGCCAACCACCACCACCACTGCTGCCACAACTAATACACTTTCTCATCTTCCTTCCCTCTTGTTATTATTATTATTATTATCTGTGCATTTTTATGTTCATTCCACAACAGCACTTTCGCCCGTCCACCCGAGTTCCATCCAACCCTGAAAACTCTCTTTCTTCCTTTATTTTCACTTGAAACTTTCTCTCCCCGTCACAGAGTCACACCACGACACACCACAATTACTCTCTCTGTGTGTATACCGTCGTCTGCTGAATGAAACTGCCACTAAAATAAGCAGTGGTTGGTATATAGCAGGCACCACAGTGGTCGTCGTAGTCGTAGTAGTACAGTACCGTTACCTTCCCTCATCATCGCATGCCGTGTGGCGTGTGGGTACGTGTGTCCATCCAAGTACGAGTAAAAATAATTCATGTAATGAAGCCAGTTTATTTTCTTCACCACCACCACCTCCCGTAACAGTTAACCCTTTTCTCCCCCGTTGCTCTCCTATAAAATATTATTATTACCCCCAAAATAAAAAATTCTCTTACTGAAATGACTCTCTTTCTCTCTCACTCCTTTTTTTAGACGTTGACCATTTAATGGAGAGTGGCGAGAGGGAGACCAAGGGGAGAATACGATTCTGGGTTAAATTTGATTCCCTTTTTACGTTGGTGGGTGGTGTAGTAGTAAGAAAAGTAAGATTCCTCGTTTTGTTTGGTTGTTTCATACATACATACCTGCTCTCTGTATGCAGACACTTTTCACTTTGTTCTCTCTGTCGTGAGCACTCTGCCACTACCACCACTCCTTTGGGATTTTTAATGAGATTGTCTCTGTTGGCTGCCTTGGAGTATGTCTCTCTCTCTCTCTCTCTCTTCCTCTCACATGAAACCCAAGAAAACTAGTTGTATACTAAGGAGCATGTCGTCGTAGTGTGTGTTGTGAGTGTAAGTGAAACTCTACTGCCAACTACCCACTTTTCCATCTACTTATTCATTGCTGGTTGTAAAAATAACCGTGCATGATGATAATGATGGTGGAGGGTGATCGTTGTGTGTGTTTGTATGTGTGTGTCTCTGTATTTTCTCTTTTTTTTAGCCTGGTCAACAGCACACGCTTCACTAAACATATATGCCCCGACAACGACGATGCCACGATGGACGACCAAAGTTTCCTTGAATGATGATGCTGCTTTGGTGGAGGTATGCTTGCCTGGTGCTCCTGCTACTACTGCTGCTGCTGCTGCTGCTGCTGCTGCTAGGTAGCTTGGTGAATCTGCTGGAAGGAGGGATGATGAGAACGATGCTGATGATGAGAATGAAATTGAAGGACTCCCAGTTTTTGGCGACGACCAAGCAAAAGATGACGATGATGATGTTGTCCTACATTATCATATCATCACGTAACGTATACACACAAGTCGTGGTAGGAGTATATCTTCCCGTTGTAAAATATTTTCCTGGGAGAAACGCTTTCCTCCTTGGTCTCGGTGCAATAAAGAAGAAAGTGTGCGAGAGAAAGAGATTTTCCAAGTTGAGTCGTTCCTCTAAAACAGCCAAACTTCAGCTATTTTCTCTCCTTTTTCCTTCGTCTTCGTCTCTCTTTCTCTTTTTCTCCCTTACATGTCTGAGGGCATGTATTCCAGGTTTCTATGATGAGGATGATGATGACGACGACGACGACGATGATGATGATGATGTATATAGTGAGGGTTCATTGTAAGGAAAGGAATGCGATTCTTAACCGTCCAGTAAAAATGCTCATATCGGATACATTGCTTTTTATAACGGACTAAAAGATTACGGTTATTGGTCGTACGACTGCCAATATTCAATATATACTACTTTTGTCGATTTATTTTTTACTGTGGATAGGAAATAGGATAACTGCCTACGATTTTCACTAGTTTATGGGTATACCGGAGCACCCACACACACGTACGACTTCTGCTGCTACTCCCGACCGTGTTAACTGTATAGGACATGCTGCCGTCCGTCGTGTGACCTAAAGTTAGGTGTGAACAGAGTATTAGTATTAGAAAAGCAGTGTGTTTCAGAAAGGGAGAGAGTGTGTGTGTGTGTATGTGTGTGTGATGGCAGCAGTACTAGAAGCATCCGGAACTGTTCGCAAAATAAAATTCTCTCCTGGAAATATATAAGCTTTTCTTTCCCAAAAAAGCAAAGCAAAAGCAGGGAGAACTGAAGAGAAAAGAGAGAGGATTCTATTATTTTCCCTTCTTTCTATGTCGACCTCTGTATATATAAACCTCTCTGCTATGTGCTGCTTTTTCAATGTTTTTATGAAATAAGAGGAGAATTGTTCCCCAAGTCAGGAGAGGCATCATACTCCCTACTGTTAGACTAGAAGTCTTAGCCATAAGCAAATAACGGATGACTAGAAGGCACGGGAAGAGAGATACCTACACGCAGTGAAAAGAACGAGTGGAAGAGAGGGAGAGAGAAAATGGAGAAAAACACAGACAGGCATATACAAACAAGCACTGCGATTCTAAAAGTTTCTCTTGAATTTGTTGTGAGTAAAGATGGTAATAGGAGCGGTAGTGGCTCTATTGTCTAGCGCTCCACAGGAAAAATTGCATTTGTAAGATTGCAGTCAACCCGCCGTCCATTCTCATTGCTGTGCTCTCTATTTCTCTCTTTTTCTGGAGAGAGAAAGAGACACACACATGGTCCCTTGTTTGTGGTTATGTTTGACTGAAAGATGGCTGCTTACTACTGCTTGTTGGCAGAGGGGTAGGAGCAACGGTGGTGGTGCTACTATATAGTGCCTGTCAGACACAATAACAGTCATAAATGGAACACTAACGTAAGTAAAGTCAGAGTTGTTTAAGGAAGGAGAACAGAGTGAAAAGGATTGTGAGAGACAGCCAGGGAGAAAGAAGAGAAAAAAAGATAAAAGGCAGCAAGCAACACAAATGGAGAGAAACATTTTATCGAGAGGACGATAATATTACCATTGATGACAGTGTTACTTACTTTACATATTTACATCCACCTAGCCTTATACCTCTACTTAGAGAAACATGCCAAAAGTAAAAACCTCATTTTCCTTTTTCATAGGCGCATATCTCTGACTCTACTAGCAAGAGAGAGAGAGAGAGTAATGTTTCGTTAAAAGAAAAGGAGCCAATAACACGTCGAAAGACAAGAGCCGTGCCCTACCATCACCACCACCACCACCACCACCACCGCTCTATACAAGTAAACTTCGAGCAGAAACTCCCTTTTAACTGGTGAAAAAGCACAGTGGGACATAAAGTGAGTCACCATCCTGTTCTGCCGCTCTCAATCTCTCTCTCTCTCTATTGCCACTTTCTCCTGCCATGTTTCAGTCATGTTATGTTCTTTATGGTTTCGGAGTGGTAACCTTGTATTGTAGTATAGGTAAACCTGAACATACATTTATTTCTCCTGACACAAGAAACTTTGCTGCACTGTTATAGGTAGAAAGTGTGAGGAATGCTACAACTACGAGTGTGTGTGTGTGTGTACATACCTACTCCTACTATTACCCCGTTATTTCCCTGAAGCAGTCTGTGAATTTTGTGTAGTAAAATAAGAAGAATGAGCATTTACATCGGTTGGTTAACTCCACTCTCGCTTCCTCTCTTTTATTGTTTGCACGTAGCTCTGGGCTGGCAGCTCGCAGTATTTTATTTTCTCGTATTTGCTTTCAATGTATTATATTCTAATGACTAGGTATTTCCCGTAGTGGGTAGATTGATATGCGTATTTAGTACACGGAGGGATATCCAGACATGATCATCGTTATCATCCGTATCAGGAAAAGGATATTCTATCTCTATAGTGGAGGTAGTAAGAGAGAGAGAGAGAGAAGATATTATAGGGATTCCTAGTTGCTTTTCTGTTAATGGGCTACCTACCTACCATATACATGTGTCGTTCGGGTATTGTGGTACGGGACTGACTACAACACTGAATCAGTAAGAGACACATACAGAACAACAACAAAGCTCCTGTAGGAACCCCCTTTGGTTTATTCGAGGATATAGTAGTGGCGGTGGGAGAGAAACTGCTGCTGCTGAGAACGGATAACGGAGAAGAGAGAGAGAGAGAGAGCGAGAAAGAGAAAAAACGCTGTTCTTGGATACAAGACGAGATGAACATCAACCATGAAAAAGGATTTTGTTGGGAAAAGCAGGGAGAGAAAAAGAGAAAATGTTTTTGTGGGAGGAAGCTCAACACGGAGAGATGGAAATGGACGAGCTTTACACGTACTTTTTTATCCTGTACAATTTGACTTCCCTTCCACTTTTGCCAGTTTTTTCTTCTTTCTCTCTCTCTCTCTCTCTCATTTTTTCTCTCTCCTCGTCCTCTTTCCTTTATAACAGGCCTTTTCCCAAGAAAATCGATGGCATATTTGGTTGCAACATGGGGGACATGTACGTGCAATTCATGAAAAGTACCTTGTTTAGCGTAGAATATAAAGATGTAATAAAAGTTGCTGGGTACTACTACTACTACGTAATATTATTGTTATTCAAGTAAGTGCGTTTTTCTCTCTTCGTGTGTGTGTGTGTGTGTGTGAGGGGGGAAGGGAAGGAGGTAGTGGTATGGTATTCAGTTATAATGATTACATCTTTCCCAATTTATTTTATGTATAGCCAACAGCCATACACACACTAGAGAGCATTTTTCTGTGTAGACAGATCTCTACGTAAGGGTAGGCCTTCCAGAAAAACAGAATAGAGCACAAATAAAAACAATGGATGCTATCCACATGTGTGTATACTGTATATATGGATGGGGTATTAAAGGTCTCCTTTAAAAAGAAAAGCCGATATTATTCAGACGTTTCATTATTTTCCCTTTTATACTTTCCTCCATCCCTCCTCGCCGCATTTCCTTTGTTTTTGCTTGGGGCGATCAAGATGGCAAAATCCGAGCAAATGTCGGCTATGGTTTACTGTTATTGTTATTGTAACGTCGTCGAGAGAAAAGTCAAAAAGAGGCGGCGGCGACAACGACACAGATTAGCATTGGAGCAAAAGGGCTCTCCGCGGCTGTACCATTTCAGTTTCTCTCTGCCTCTCACGAACAACGATATTCAAAGCGTGCTTGCTACTTTCCAGGAAAAACGGAAAATGTTGAAAAGGCACGCGGTGACATTCCACATGTCTCTCTCTCTCTCTCTTGGCTTGTATTTTCTCTTCTGTTGCGATGGGTACTCCTCCTTTTTAGTCGTTTTGTGAGGATGAGATGATGTACCAAAGAGGCTTAAATAGGGACAGTGTTTGAGTAAACATCAAAACAACTGCCTGTTGTTCTTTCCTGATTGATAACAACTATATTCGTACATTTTCATGCGACAATAGCAATAACAATGATAGTTATTATTGTAATTAAGTTGTCTTTTGTCTTCCTCTTTATTGACTATTCTCCTTTCGGCTTACGTCAACCAGAGAAAGGATTAAAAGTGCTCTTGCTTTTACACTCAAAGGGATCCTGTATAATTTTCCCATTTTCTTATGAAATTAATGCCATACATTTTCCCTTTGGGAATATGGCTACAAATGTCATAATTATGCCACTAATATGCCAATTCAAGGTCAAGTGACAAGGATTCAAAAAGAAAACATTTCAACCGCTCTTTTAAACACGATTGGCAAGCTGGCCACTTTAATTTCAAAACCTTTTTTTGACAGCAGCAGTAGTAGATTTTTTGACAAATAATAAAACTCTGTTTCACTTTTATAAACACGATATACAATAACTATCTATCTAAATCGCTAGATATTTTTATGTCATTTATTTTTTTTTTATTCTGTTCTTTTGTTCCTTTTTGCTACAACGGACCTTTTCATTTTTCGAATGTTTCTGACAAAGTGTCTGTATTTTGTAAATGTAAATGTCTGTCTGTTTTTTTATACGTGTAAGAATCTATATATAACTGTGTATATGACTGATTTGATTGGCTTTTTTTCTGTCCAAAAACTTTTTTCTTGTAAAATGTTTTATGAATGTAGAGAGAAATATATAATATAACTTTTTTCTGATGGCAATGTTAAATGATGATGTTTGATTCATATATTATATATTATACTTGGAATGATGAAATGGAATGGCAATTTGATATATATTTTTTTCTCAAGTGGAAAACAATTTTGCTTTTTTTGTATTGTTGAATGTTTAACTGTACTATAGCTATTACGAAGTTTAACGGTAGTAATAATACAATACAATAGTAACAAGTTATACTAATTATATATTTAGACGAATGTACTTTTATAAATAGAGAGAGATATATACTTTTGGTAAACTGATAGTAAACACTCTTTGTATTGACGACAATGATGATGAACATGATGATGTTTGACAAACTGATAATAATTATAAATATTGACGGGTGGGTATGTATAACATGTAAGATGTAACCGTATAATGTTTGATAATAAACGTGTAGTAGAGTAAACATTTAATATGAATGTCAAAATGTACTGTGGTGTGAAGATGATCAATACGGATAATTTCAATGTTTTTTGAGGATAACTTTTTTAACGAACGTTGCTTCTGTGTTGACGACGTATTTTATGTATCACCTACGTAGTAGCAGAGCAGATAGTCTTTCGTCATTATTCTATCCTATTTATTTACTTTTATTATTTTTGCCCAACGATTTAATAGTACATAGTAGGAGCAGAATTGGGTACTTTTTTGTCTCTGCTGGAAGCCACCACAAACAACACCACCCACCCGAGTACATCATATTGCACTTCATATATATTTTTGATTAACGGAAACAATATTTTTGCAATTTATTTTTTTATATATTTTTTCTCCTATTATAATGGTGTATGTAGGTATAATATGTATACTCCATTTTTATAACTAACACATTGTTCTTCACAATCTTGTTTTTTATGAATTGTAACAGTAATCGAGATAATAATATGCACACATGGTTTTCATTCTCTTTTTTCATTATATATTTTTATAATAGTATTGGTATATTATTACTGCTCAGTTAAAACATTTTTTGATAATGTTATTTTTATGGTTGCATTTTTTGTCTAATAAAAACCCAGAGTGGTTTACAACGGTATTATTTTTACTTTTCTTTTGTAAATTATTAATCGTGACTGTCAGATTTTCTGGAACTTGTTGTTTCAGGCTCATCCGGACTACCCAGCAAGGCAGAACACTCGGAAGGAGACTTTTGAACTTCATCCTGTTGGCAGAAATGCACAATAGAAGAGACAGCGTTAATATTTTATTTAAACTTTTATCTGTGTCAGTAACTGGGAAAAAGTGGGACAAGCACGGGAAGAAGATAGAGCATTTAATAATAATGAAAAGTTTTGGGCACAAGGGAAAGTTTCTCAAAAGTTAGTAAATAAAATTTGAATGACCTGTGAGATCACACTACTTCTATTGCTGTGAACATCCAAGTCCATGGCAAATGGGACTTTGGGGAGCTTAAGAAAGGACTCGGCCTCTTCCTCGGCACCATCCACCGCACCGGGAATGTCATTGGTCGATGAAGAGTCACTGTAAAAATAGACATAACAACTCTATATTTGCTCCGTATTTGCTTGGTAGTGAAAAACTGGCTTAAAATGCACATCGTCTTGATTGTAATTTATTCAGCGTACCTATGATATGAGCTAACGTCATCTACAGCACCATTCTCTTCTTTCATTTTCCTCCTAATTTCCCTCGGACTCAGGAGTCCCATGTGTGCAAAATCAGTCCAGGTCGTGGTAGACACACTTTTCCTTTGGCCCTTTCCCTTCCCACTACTGGAGTTTGTGAGGGAGTCCTCCCGTGGTAAATTGATTTTCATTTTTGTTACCACTTGATCAGCATCTCCATCAGTACCCCCCGCTCCTGCTGCGCCACCACCGCTCCCACCACCCTCTCCCGGTCCGCGGGAATTTTTTGGCAGTGAGTTTTTTGAATACTCTATGTAGTCGTTGAGGGAAGCAGGCGCGGCTGGCCGATTAACCTTAGGTCTTGATACAGGCACCGTGTTTAGCATAAGGGCCATCTTTTTCCGCTCACTTACTGGTATTATGGCAACACCTGTGGATTTCTCCTGTGGAAGAGTTGTTGGCACATACGGCAAGTCGCCCTCCTCATCAAAAGAGTCACTTTGAAAAAATAAACCTTTGGACTCCATTGGCACATCTTCCACGGTCACCGTAGGATCTTCCTTGATTTGCATTTCTGTTGTGATCTCTCCGTCGTCGTCATCGTGATCTCGACTGCTTTCACTCTTTTCCGATTGGAACCCTACAGTTTTTCCACTGCCACCGCCCCCACCACCAACACCACCAGCGCCATGCTGACTGAACATTTTCTTGGCGGAAGCTGGCGTGGTACCAGGACTTCGGTCAATCTCTTTTGAGCTTTTGCTACTGTTATCCTTGTACTTGGTCGTTAAAGAAGAGGTAGGGGGAGAGGTTAAAGGCGCGGGACCATGAGAATTTTCTTTAATTTTCTCTGTCGGTGTCGACAATCCTTGAGGGGATACAGATGACGAGTGTGAACAAGCGTCTTCACGTGGCTGAGGTTGAGTTAGATGTGGCGATGGCGATGACGGCGTTACTGGGAATGCAGCAGGTGATCGAAGCTCCATTCGTGGACTTGGGGTTATTGGTTGCCACAAGTCACTTGATTTCGGCGACTCAGGGGAACCCGGAAGAAAGGGAACAGAGTTCCACTCTGCCCCTAGAGTGTACTGACCTGCATCACTCTTTCTCTGAAGGAGTTTTTGCTGTTGTTGTGCAACTGAGGAGGATGCCACGTGCTCTTCCTCTTTGCTAATCACACTACTTCTATCTCCCGACGAAGAATGACGATGGACTTGGGCGGTGGTTACAGTTTTATGACAATGTTCATTCACCTGACCACGACTACTTGCCAACTGGGCACCACTAGCAGCAGCCAGCTTATTGCATTCTGCTAGAAGTGCACCTAAATCCGCCAGATCTTTCGGAGGCGACTCCATTTCCATACTACGCGTCGGTATCGGCTTACTTCCACAAAAGGAAGTTTCCAACAGCATTTTATGCGGAGAGACGGAACGGCGACCTGTAGATGGTCCTATAAATAAACAATTAAAAAGATTACAAGATGTAAAGTGTTAGTTAGTACTTGAGCAAAATCGGAGATTGGGCATGTCCATTTGTTGTTGTCCTTCATCACTTACGTCGACTATCGAATCCTAACGAACTAGGCTGCGGGCTAAGAGGTGTCTTTGATCTAGAAACGGAATCTATGTCTTTATTTGGTCCAGCTCCATCGGCTGTTGCCCCTACTGATGAGGCAACCTCCCTACACACTTGTTCCAATTCTGTTTGATGTCGTTCCCAACTGGGCGTTATCACCATTTTCTTTGATGGACTCTTCAGAGACGGCCGATCGTCAAAAAATCGAGTTGTTGACGAGGGCGTAGGTGTGCCTGCTGCTGAAACGAGAGTGGATTGAGGTTGTGAGTGGGATGAATAATACGTCTGAATACCCGATGGTTTTGACGACGAAGAAGAGGCAGCTATTGGAAGAGGTTTGTTGGCAGCTCTGCTTGACTTATCTTTTGGGGGAGAGTCCCGTTCCATACTCTTTGTTGGAATGGGCTTACTTCCACAAAATGACGTTTCAAACATCATTTTATGAGGCGATGGTGAGCGAGAACGGGAACGGTAGCCAGATCCTGTGTGACAGAAAAATACACAAGTTGAATGATGTCATTTCATGTGGTAAATTTTACGAGGAAATAGCACATGTAAATATTTAAAGGATGTGCTGTCATGATAATTTTAGTGTCATTGAAAAATCAACAGACATCAACCACAAGCGAGGATAGAGTTGGCCAAGTTGAAGTGAAACCCCATGTTTGTGGTTTTGGCACAGATGACGTTTGCTGGATTACGAAGTAAGAGCTAATGGGGTTTTTATGAGGTCATCCCTGCTATTATTAATGCGGTAAGTTGACTTACCAGCTGAATGTGTAGATAGCGATGAAACAGCACCAGGACGCATATAGTCCCCATGACCAAACGAGGCATGTCGGCAGGGTCTGTTGAGTAAACCCTCGAGGAACAGGCTATGTGCGGAAGGCTTCCTTTGAAAGTTGTCTTCCTCTGATGGTGGCGGGGGAGCCGCCGGAACACTGGCTTTCCTAGAGAATATATTAGCAGGATGGGAAGACCTCCGGTAAATATCCTGCTCACGCATCTCCTGCTCTTCAAGCCGCTTTCTTCTTCTCTCCTCTTCCGAACTAATTTCCTCCTCTCCCAAATCCAGCTCTTCAGTGCTGGACCGAAGGTCTTCAACTGCTTCTTCGTGAAATGCATGTCCGAGGCCACCCGGGAAAAGCTCCTTTTCAGAGGCACTCTCATCACTAGGTGGAGTGCTACTACTTGCACAGGAAATGTCTATTCTTGGGGTTGACGGTGTTTGAAGCCCTGATGTGGGTCCTGACGTAGGAGCAGAGTAGGAAGGGGCAAAAGTCACGGTGCTTGTAGAGGAAGTTGCAGTTACATTTTTATGAGCTCGGACGGTTACAGGTGTGTCCTCCTCTCCACCACCACCGGGCATCGACTGCGTTGGAGATTGACAGGTCCCACCAGTGCGTTCATTATGTCGATCTTCCTTAATCTCCGGCATCACGTTCACTTTATCTAGACATTTCGTTACAAAAAAATAAGCCAATAACAATCTACTTCTATTTAGGCCACATTAATAATTTGGCAATAATCGATAATCAGCTGCTTACTCTCCTCTCCGCCCACTCCCGGACTGTCGAGCTCATCGCTTAAGTCTTCAAAAGAGGCAAACGGGGCAGGGCCTAGCTTCCGCTGACGCGACGGGTAGCTCCGAGATGGAGCGCCCTTTTTCAGTACCGTCGACATTTTAATTCCTTGCGCCTTTTTACTGCTTTGTAATTAAATAATACTCTTCTGAGTACTATGAATACAATTCTAAATGTTGTACCTGTCGCTGTTTTTGTTGAAGGAGTTGTGAACACACGTTCATTATTAAGTTTCTATTATAATTGTTTTACTTAATTATTACATCATTAAATATCTAATTCAGAAGTAAAAATGTACATTCTACCTACCCTTTACTGTTTTTAAATTACACTTTACTTAGATAGCACTGTAGGATTGCTTAATTTCCATTTTTTAACACAAACTGTCAATTTGCTAAAGTATTTTTATTTACGTTATTTACAATAATTAAATTTTTAAATGGGTTCGAATTACAGAGGCAATTATGTAATTTAATCTGACAATTTACAAACAAATTACTTCTATGTGTACATTTCATCATGTTTATGTGATTTTGTATATCATTTTATAAAGATCCACAATTATTTGATCATGACTTGAAAAAATAAATAATTTGCCAATACTCTAATTATGGCCGTCCTGTCAAGTGTTCACATTCACGTCCAGACAATCGCAGTTCTCTCTCTGAAGCGTTTTATGTTTAGTGGCGGGAGTGCTAGTACTTGCGGAATAATGTCGAAGATGGGCGTGGTAACACAAAAAACAATGAGGTGGAAAACTTAAAACTGACATTTTTTTGCTTCTCCTACTTCCAGTAAGTGTGTTCAGACTTCCTCAGCTTAGGAAACGTTGAATAAATTTAAATGAGTTGATTTTACCGGCAAATAAGTATTCTTGCGTTTGTAAATCTGACAGTAGTAACTGCAATTCGAAGAAGAGTTTCCTCGTTAAGGAGTATTTATTTCCATTTTTGTCCAGTTGTGTACACCCGGCGTGACTAAAGCAAATTGTGAGTTTAAGTTGTTGACAAGGTCAGAGAAAGCAACGTTAATTTGAAAATACTTCCATTTCCAAATTCCGGCAATAATATTCATATTTAGTTAATTTATTTAGTATTTTTATTTTTGTCCGGAAGCCCAGTACGTCATCTGCTGTTGTTCAGAAATCCTTTGTCCGGTTCTGAATTTTAATCTCTGCTGAGGAGTGTCGAATTTGAAAAGGTGCGTATAATCCAGTAACGCTGCTGCTTTAAAGTTTATTATTTTTGCGAGGCACATTAACTTCATAGTTGATTACGTTGAAACGAGAGATTCTTGAAGAGAACACAATCGAAAAGTTTAGAGCAACCAACACTTAAAATAACTTTTCTGAGCGGCGTTAACATGTACAGCCTAAATTAATTAGCTATGCTGCTACTGTTACCCCAAAATGAATACTTTATTTAAAGGCAAAATGGTGTTCAAAAGAAATCAGTGCAACATTGAAGCATCCTGGAACAGAATGACAACAAGGTAGGTAACCCCTTTGGAAAGAAAAATCTCTTTCTCTCTCTTTCTTCTTCTCCAATCTTCCCGATATAATGCCCCACAAGAAAATAAAAATATTCCCTGTTGTTCCAAACAGGTAAATAAATGTACACTCTCGTCTGGTCTGAGATATTCTTCTTATTATTCCATTTCAGCAGACACCGAGACCCCACACAGACACACACACACTACGACTCACTAGGTGAAAAATATTATTACACTTTTTTTTATCTTTTTTTCTTCCTCCTTTCTCCCGAGGACTTGAACAAAAGCCCCATAAACATATTGCCAGCAGTGGTAAAAGTAGCGAAGATGGTGTACAAGAAGAGAAACAGACGTGGTGATGGTGATGATAATAAAACGATAACAATTTCCTGTGAATGAACACACCACCACAAGAAAAAAAAACAAGAGGACGACGACGTGTATATACTACCCCGAGCCGTTGACGGAACACACACACACACACACACACACAGGAGCAGAGAGGGACACACACAAACACACAGGTAGTAAAAAAAGACTCTATGGATAATGACAATAATAAGTAGGAGTCCTGTGTATAATTTACTTCAACTTTACCATTTTATCGCTATAACTTTCATCATGGCCATCCTCATCAGCATCGTCGTCACTTTTCCTTGATTCTAGCAACCACAGGAAACAAACTGGAAAACCAAATCACACACTAGTCTATATAGTCCCAGTTTTTCGTAATACATATCTCTTCTATATCACTTTCTCGCTCATCAACCCAGTCTCCAAGGCAGAAGCAGATTTTTTTCTCTCCTTTTTCTCTCTTTCTCTCCCTGTTTACTCCCTACTTTTGGTGTTCTTCCTTCTTTCCCCCATGTTTTTCTCAGGGAATGGTGTAATGTCCATAAAATGCTGCCACAACCACGGCGATCATGATCATCATCGTCGTCGTCACCACCACCTAACCTGGCGGGGGAGGGGAGGAGGATTTACTCCAACCCTATTAAATATACATACCTACTATTCTGCTGTTTTGCAATTGCTGGTGGTTGGTGGTGGCGGTGGGAGCTGTGTATGCATTCTTTCTCTCAAACACACAAACACACAAACAAACTATAAAAATTTGTGGCTAACAACAACAACAACAACAGCAGTCGAAGGAGAAACAAAAGAAAAATTACACTTATTTCTCCTCTCTTTCTCTCACTAGTTCACTTTATCTATGTGTGTGTCTGTGTCACCTCGTCCGTCTGCTGGGCTTGAATGTGTATGTGTGTCCTCTTGTGCTACATTACACTTTTTCCAACCTTCTTCGTTTCCCTCTTTCTCTCTCTCTCTCTCAGTCTTTCCTCTATCCGTCTTACTTTCTTTTTATTACTGTTACATTACTCGTTGAGAAGACGAAACGTACAAGTCGTACAAAGAAAAAATGTTTCTCTTATCATTATCATCGTCATCATGACATGAACAGCAGCAAACAACTACAACACAGCAAAAAGTTGTGTATAGCAAAAAAATAGAAAGAGTGACGGGAGGGAGGGAGAGAGAGAGAGGAAAAAAATAAAACGAGAAAACTTCTCATGCAAGCGACCCTACATGTAGGTAATATGTAAATAGTATGAAGAGAGTTTTTGTGGTTATTGAGGCATTAGTGCTGCTGCTTCTACTACTGCTGCTCCGCTGTTTTCTACTACGACTACTCCACTACTACCAAAATCGGTTATACGGCCAACTTTCTGTCGATGAACTGTGTGTGTATAGAGAAAAAGTGCCCAACAAACAGGCGGACACCCGAACAAATATGAAGTACATAAATACACATTTTTTCGGATAGGGAGACGACTGGAATAACGTGTATTGCCGTAAACTGTGGAGCACACAGTAAAAGAAGAAGAGAACACATACACAGGGAAAGGGATAGAGATAGAGAGAGAGGGAAAGACTCGCTCACGAAATATATATAACATCGACGACCAGAGACCTATTTGATGATGATAAGGAAATAAACAGAAAGCTACTATATAGCGGCTCAACTATAGGTGCTCAAACAGAAAAAAGGAAGGAATAAGATAATGCTGTAAGAGGGGAAAAACACCACTTTCTCTCGCGCAATTCTTTTTTTTTTCTTCTCGTTTATATTCGCAATCTAGCAACTATCAAAAAGTTGGTTTCTCCATTCGCTGAAACAGTATTGCTAGAATTGTTGTTGATGTTGTCGTCCTTTTCCTTCGCACAGAAAAGAGAGTAGTCGAGGGAAAGAAGAGAAGAAAAAAAGGAAAGAGAGAAAATGGGAGAGAAAGAAGTGAGAAAAAGTGGTAGTCCAAAACGGCAAGCATATTGGAGGTGAGACAGGAAGAAGCGAGAGAAAAATTGCAATAATAACAGCAACAACAATACTTTCCTGGTACAATGAGAAAAGTGCAAGACAGAGAATGTGGGGAAAAAAGAAACTAGATGTACAACTAAAAGTTTTGTTTTGCTTCAAAGAACAAGAAAGGGAGCAGTAGAGAGAGAGAGAGAGTATTAGATAGGACTGTATATTTATTTTTATAATACATCCGAATTGGCTCACTCGCTGCTGCTGTTCTTTTCCTTCACCTCAGCACCACAGAGTAATTTTATTCTCGAAACGTTTTCCTCGTGAATGTGTGTGTGTTCATGACAAAGATGTTTTAGTTTCTGAGAAAATGATAAACAGAAAGAATAGAGGAAAGACGAGAGAATTTTTTCTCTCTCTTCTTCGTGACTGCTATACCACTACCGCGTGTCGTGTGTTCTCCTTTGCAGGTTCTTGATAATAATGTTATGAAAAGGCTATCCGGGAAACACTAGTATTACATGTTTTAAGATGATATGATAGAGAAAAAATTACAAAGTTGCAGAAAGAGAAAACATACAATACACGTAGTATTAGTAGTGGTTGTAGCAGTAGTTGGAGACAGTCTAGTTTTATTTTGGGTAGCTGTTGGCTTGGATTTTTTTACTCTGTCGAAATATAATACCATCCCCACTTCTACTTTTGTAGTCAGTCAGCTTGTAGTTGTAGACCGGAGTATAGAGAGTCGCGGCAGGAGCAGTAACTGTTGGGGAATTGGGCAGGTCACAAAGGAAGTAAGGAGAAGGAACGAACAGCAGAGAGAGAGAGCGAGAGAAAAAAACGAGAGAGAAAGCGAACAAGGAAAGAACGAGAGAGAGAACGAAGTGAATGGAAAACATGTACACCAATATAAAATAAAGTAGGCATCCACAAAAGTTATACAGACTGTAAACTTGCTATTTGATGTTCTCTGCGCACTGTAGGCTATTTTTTATTATTTTTTGAGGAATTGCCTGTCTATAATTTTGACTAGTAGTAAGTTGTTGTAAGATGATAGGTAAAGGGGCATCTGGTTTCAGGGAAGGGTATAAAAATTTAATAAGTTTAAAAAAAAGAAAAGAGAAAGTGAGCTTTCATTTTTTAGACAAGTGTAGGAAAAAGGGAAAGTGAATAGGCCCATATGATAGGAACCATACCGCGTAATGCATAACGACAAGTGGTAGTAGCGGTAGTAGTAGTAGTAGCAATAGAGAAGAAGATTCCAAGTTGTGGTAGTAAGACTAAGACTCTCTATTATGCCCCAAGCTTTGTTCTAGTAGTATTTTAGAAAAGCCAAGAAAGAAACATCTCTCTAACCATTTTCTGCTTCGTTTTTTTACTCCCCTCGTACATTGTAACGACGAAGAGGTAGTAAAATCGTAGTTGTCGAAGAAGAGAGAGTGATATGGTAAACGTAATGTACTTTCCTGCACTTACTTTAATCTGCACATAATCATTATAATAATACAACGACGACACAACGGAGGGAAAATGGGGCAGTAGTAGTAGTTGTAGTTGTATTAGAACAAGAGGAGGAAGAAAGAAGAGGAGCAGGAAACAAGAGAGAAAAATAGAGACAAAGAATAAGAATGTGGAAAAAAGAGAATGGAAAGTACATATTGCAGAAACGCCACTACTCTTTCTCTTTTCGCGTTTCCCTTTCATTTTACCTTTGTATCGGCATTTTTCTCTCAGCATGCCTGGTGGTAATAGCAGAGTATAATAGCTGTAGTTGTATAGTAACTGTTGTAAAGTTCATAATAGGAGTTAGGTAGTTGGAGTAGGGTAGTAGAAAGAACAAGTAGCTGTTTTTGTTGTTTTACCGGGGTAAAAAATAGAAAAGGGGAACCGTGGTGAATACAAAAATAATAGACAGATAGAGAGAGAGAGTGAGAGAAAGAACGAGCGAGAGAAAACAGTTGATAGTAGTAGTAGTCGTAGTTCTAACGCTAAAAGTAGTATATTATGATGATGACGATGATGATGATGATGTGTGTATGCAACTTTTAGTTACTACCTTGATAGCTCCTAGTTCTTCCCCCGTTGTCGTCGTATCTACTACCATCGTCCGCTTGTTAGGGAGAGAAGGAAAAACAGTAATGTAATATGGATGTGCTAGTACAAGTTAAAAGTGCGGGACGATGAGGACGACGGGAACGAAAGAGAGAGAGAGAAAAAAAAAGTTGACTGGTTTATTTCCTCTCTTTATTTTGGTCCCCGAACCTGCCACGTTGATTTCGATACACATACACACATATTCACCTTGCGAATTTCACTAGCACACTGGTCGAGTGCTAGAATGGTGAAATACTCGCGACTGAAAAATAGAGCTGGCGCTATATATGCACTGCTACCACCACCACCACTGCCACCACCTGAGCCCTTTTCCATCATTATGAATTGTGCCTCCGTAAAAAAAGAATGAGTGGGGACGACGGAACGTGGAAAAAGACAGCTAGCAATGCTGCACATTTTTTCCACTTGTTTCTCTCTCTCTCTCTTCCTGAGTAGTTACATTTCTCTTGACTCTGCTATCTACCTATCTATCCGTGTATCTTGGTTACTCTGGGTGGCCAGAGAGAAAAATTGGGAAGCATTTCTCTCTTTCTCCTTTTGTTAGGGAAGTTGGCTTGGTTGCTTCTTCTGTTACGGGACGCGGAAGTGCCGACCTGATATAGAGTGTGTGGATCTTGTCTGGAAAATGCTGGGCAGCCTTTCTCTTCCCACCGTACACTGCACACACACACACAGTCACTCACTCCCTGGAGTAGTGTTACGAAAGCAAACACTTTTCCTTCTGTACGCCTACAACTACCAGTATGCCGTAGTACGAGTCTACCCGTCTGTCGTTTGAGTAATAAATATGAGAAGAGTGAGGACACCAAAAGCGGTATTACGTACGGCAGCTACATATCATACTACTGCGTGTGGAGAGGAAATTAACTACTACTACATTTGTCAGCTTACTATTTACCAGCATGCATCCAGTAGCAGGAGTAGCATTCATGTACCCTCATCATCGTCATCGTCGTTATCATCATCGTCGTCGTCGTCATCCCGATCCTCCGCTGAAACAACAGGCTCCCCCTCCTCCCAGCAGACGCTTTCTCAGTTTTCCAAGAAATTCGCTCTCATTTCTTGTCAGCAACAGAAAAAACGCACACCAGCTTTTCTTCAGCCTGACTACACATTTCCTTCTCTGGAGACCCCGAGAATGCCAAAGTAGTCACCACTTCGTTGGATGCTATTTTTTCTTTCCTTTTCCAAATCCGAAATGGTAAACAAACAGAAGAGGCGCAAGAAAAGGGGAAACAGGGTAAACAGACGCGAGGTTTGAATTTGCATTACTTATTGGCTGACAAGCAGATAGGCAGGCAGGCAGGCAAGCTGGGAGAACAGGGCAGAATCTGTCTTGTATCTATCCATCATCCCTTTATTTCATAAATATTTCGAGGAGGAACAACAATAACAGCGAAAGGAGAGTAGCAGCATGACATAAGATAAAATCCACAGTTTTGTTAGCTTATTAGCAGAATATTCATGTTATTGTGTGTGGAGAGATGCACTGCTACCTTGATGGCAGAATAGGGTACTACGAGCAGCACACACACGAGCAGAGAATTGTACCTAAATTGAAAGGAAACCAGAGAGAAAATTATTCCAAACGCCAACTCACACACACTCACCTCTTCACCTTTATGTTTTCGCTGGCAACAAATGAGAAGAAGACACAAGTTGAACCAGCAAAGTAGTACATGGTGTGTGGTCGGGTTTTTGCAGGCTGCTGAGGCGATGTTGCTTATATGTACTATGTAGGGGCTGCTGTAAAGGAATAAAAGAAAAGTGGTTTTGCTTGTTGTTGTACTACACTGCTTAGATTATACGGGTCTATCTTCTGTTTATATGCTGATCATAGANGTACTACACGGCTTAGATTATACGGGTCTATCTTCTGTTTATATGCTGATCATAGAGAATTCATCTGTGGGGAGGAATGCTGGTGTCATCATAAGAAAAACAAACAGGGAACGAAGAGAGAGAGAGAGAGAGAGAAAGAAGAGAACCACAACCCAAATTTGCCTGCTAGTTGCTTCTAACCACCAGACCCCCACCACACACACCGGCATGCCTTCTTAGTATTATATGCTTTTTTGGACAAAATGCAGTCCAGAATAAAGAGAAACAAACAAGGAGAAACATTTTGGTTTCATTATTACCACATTTTTTCTATTATTTTCTCTTTATTTCCTTTTTTTGTGTGGTTTCGTCCCGTTGCTTTTGTTGCTGATGCAGCCCTCTGCTCAGAGAGAGAGAGAGAATGCGACCATTTTTATGCTGTTGTTGGTACTGATATTTGTAGACGAATAATAATATCAGCTATTTTAATGTTACCAACATATCCCACCACGGCATTCTTTGCTCTGTGTGTGTGTACCGTTATCATTATCGTCTTGTACCCCCGCCAGAAAAAAAAACGTCAACTTTTAGCAGCAGAACCAGCGTACCGGGAAAAGCAGAGCGAGGTTGAGGCATAGATATTTGCAAAACACCGAAAAAACGATTTTTTTTATTATGGTGACATTACAAAGCTTCATTTAACCCTGTTGTACTATCCGGATAAGTGGTAACGCATACAAGGTTGTTACATCATGATAATATTATGAAACATGCAGATATCAATATATATAATAATAATAAAAAGTACCCCCCACAAAACAGTCGTTTCTAGAGCAGTATATTTTCCTCGAGAAGCCCGTTTATGAGCAGGATAAAGAGTAAAAAAGAAAATAAAGCGATGGAAGCAGCAGCAGCAAAAAAAGCGTAATGGTAATAATAACTGGAGAAAATGCAAGTTGTGTATTGTGGCGTTTTCACTTGTGTGTTCATGATGCGGCTGCATGCTTCTCTGAACAATCCGCCGCCGCGGTGTGTTCATATAGACCGTCGTCGTCGTAGGCAGTATTGTCCATCTCTTTTTTATTTTGACGATGTCGGCGGTGGCGGCATAATCTTCTTGTCTCATATACTTTTCATGTCGAAAAGGAGAGAAAAGAGAGAGAGTGAGCGGGAGAGGGAGAAAAAAAGTTGCTATCAGCACACACTGCATAATGGATGGATGATGTGTACCAAAAGTACAGATTACATCAAATATCTTATGTATGCATGCTCATATTGCATACATATATTTATTATATTGCGCTCATAATCACCATCATTGTGTATGTCTGTAGTTCCGAGAGAACGAGAGAGGCGTGCACACTTTTTCTCCACTTTCGTACTCTTTCCTGGCTTCTTTCTTGTTTGGATCGGGCAACTTTTCCCTTTGTACCGTTCTTTATCGCAAGTGACATGAGAGGTCAGAGAGAAGAGAGCTCTTTTCCCTCCTCCCCTCTCACTCTCTCTGTCTTGTGTACCTATACGGACAAAGAAACCAGAGACAGCGGGGGGAGGGGGAGAGAGGAGTTTTAGGGCTGGGGCGGGCTTTACCACACGGTGTCTACCACCACTTTATGCTGTTGTGGGTGAAATGGATGGATGAATAGTCGATATGGCAGGGATGGTGAGAGGATATTGGATATGGGCAACATCGACGATAATGATGAAGTACCGACATTCCCTAAAATTGCTACTCCCACCAAGTACTACTACTACTATCAGAGTCATCATCATCGTGATCATCACCATATCATGAAAGGCATTGAGGTTTTCGGTCTCACCCTTTTCCGCCATTTATAGCCTGTTGTTCAACTCTCTTCCACTGTATGTATGATGCCTGTATTCCGTTGGTTCTTAGGCCTTTCTCCCGTAAAAATCAGAATAACGACAAGAAAGCTCACAAGACTGCAATTTATTACAGGGAAACGCAAGTGGTGAGCGAAGTACGGTGTGAAGTCAGTGAAGCAGGTGTCCTTTTTACAGAAGAATCGACCGACTATGGTCTCGTGTTTATTTTGAACCTGCTGGCTTTTCTTTTCAATCCAAAGAGGTTCTTCAAGGAGGTAGTCAAGAAGGAGCAGGAAAAAAAATACTAAAATCACTCTGAGCTTGATCTCATTCCAAATTATTATACTGGTCACCCCATCATCCGCTTTGTCATCATCATTTCTCGGGGAAAAGTGTGGTAGATTTTTTTTTACCGTTTCACCTTTTCCGGAATGAGAGGGAGATACAGCCTGTCACACACTATTTCGAACGACGACATAAGACTAAATCCAAATGAAAGTACGCACATACACAGCCACACGGAAAATTGTATGGTCCTGCTGCTGCTGCTGATTTCCTTCCTCATCATTATCAATTTTGTGGGTACACTTATTTTTCGTCTTCTTTCGCGCTGGTTATTATCTCGGCTAAGTCGTTTTGCTTCGCAGGAAAGAGAGGAGAGGAAATGAAATTTTCCTGGTTTCCTTGTATAGGTTTGGTCTTAACAAGTTGAGTGAGTTTAGGTTTCGTGGAGTCATTTAATTTGGGGAAACCTTCTTTCTCTCTCCTTCTGTCTCTGTATAGACATTATGGGTGTCTTCTATTCAATTTTTCGTAACAAGCTATGTTTGCATTTGCACAGCTTATATCTCCTACCTACACGCGGTAGAGTTTAGACTAAGCGTATTTTTTCCTGCGATTTTACCAGGCAGATGGCTTATATCATACAAAGTGTAAACACACCACGGTCGACGCCACTTGGACGTTGTTTATGTATCTATAATAGATGACATATAGGTATTTAATGTAAACACGTTTTTGGATAAAATAGCAATCTCCTCCAAATTGATGCCAGAGAAGGGGGAGGGGAGAGAATCAGGAAGCTTTGTCTGCCCTACAGGCAGTTTAATAATGTACGGTAGTGGGTAAAGTTTTTCAGACGTTATGCCTACCGTTTTAGGAGGATATTGGAGGAACGGGTTTAGTCAGTGTACGATTGGTGCTGTTGTTATAACGGCTTAGACAGGAAGTAATCAATATTACTTAAGAGCAAGCAGCCCCGCTTTGGTAGTATACGGCAGGGTGGTTTTCCATGTTTCCATGCGTCTGTCTGTCTATCACCAGCAGAAGAATGTTGCATGATGATGGAACCCGATGCCGAAGAATGTATTCAAGTATTTTTCAACTTTCTCTCCGTTTCGCTACTTCTCTACGTTATTTGTTGATTACATTAGTTAGCTTTCAAGCTAAAATCCGCTGTTTTCTTTTCGCTCTCGTCCTGGCTCTGGCTGTAGCGGGCTATAAGTCGGATCAAAATGTTGTTTATTTTGTCACTCCAAGTGTGTTTTGCTGCCCAGAAGGCAGCCTATTTAAAATATGGTCGCCATCAATGTATACCCATGCGGGCATTCATTTCATTACAGCAAATGAGAAAAATAGGGAGAGCAAGCTTCCGAGCAAAAGCTAAATTATATCATGGACAAAAAAGGAAATTAGGAAATCTATTCAGGGGAAATAAAAGTACGACGGTCCCGAGAACAATCCCATAACCCTTCATCCTCGTTTGCCACCATCATCATCAAAGCCAAACAAAATGTATGCCTGCTTGCCTCATCTTGTTTGTATTCTCCTGCTAGCTCCGTCCGATCAGACTACCATTTTCCAGAGAAGTTGCTTTGGAAAGACGGAAAACTCCCACGTTTAAAACTTTCCCTCAATTTTTCTCTTTTTTGTGTCTCCTTTCAGTCTTACAATTTTGGCTACTCTGAAAATGAAAACAAAGGATACTTAAAAAAAAACTTTTCTCGTGATGAATACTAGTTTTGTGAAAGAGACTTTTATTTATTTCTTCGTTTTACTTTCAGAAGCTCAGTTATAGTCCTTTGGCGAGACTACAAGAAAAAAGGACTACAAACATTTACAAAAGGAAATTCTCCGTTTGTTTCTTTGCTGCCTACGAGGCGCAGAAAGGAAACAAAAATAAAATTTATTTTTATGACGTTCCTTGCTCTGCGTGTGTACCTGTTCAGCAAAACGGAAGAGACTCCTAGAAAGCGTAATATCACTCTTTACGAGAGCTTTTTTACATGATGAAATATTGAAACAGCATCCAGGCTTTACGCTTATTATTACGCTGCTGTCGCGTATTACAAAAAGTACACGGTTCTTTGCCATAATGAATTAATGAACGTGGGCAGAGGAGAAACACGCAAAAAAGCTGAAATGAAATTTGCGTCCCGGCTAAAAAGTCGTAATGCCAGGTTACTCCACAAAAGCTTAAACTTCACAGGCGACAGCGAGTAGAAAAAATATTGTTTGATAAAAAAAATCCTCTTTTTTCTCTTCACATAAAACAAACAGACTATCTAATTAGCTCCTTATCTGCTCCTGTATAACGAGACATGCCAGACCTTTGTCGTCGTCGTAGTCGTGGTCAGCGTTTCTCCTCGTGCTCGTCTATGCAATTTGCTCAATACCAGAGAGTAATTAATAACAAAACAGGCCAACATCTCCCGGCAAATTGTGTAACCTTTCATGCTTTCCCGTATTGGCTTATTAATGATGTACCCCGCCAGCTTCTCACACGCAAGGACATTTCCATTAAAAAACAACGCACACAAAACCACATAAGCATGAAAAGTAGCCCGAAAATGTCATAACCCCTTTACACTGGAAAAGAAACAATGTGACGAAAAAATTCAATTACCTTTAACCTTCACTCTGTTATGCAGCTCGTCCTTTCGCTCGTGTTCACCAAATGTGAGTGTGGGTAGCAGTAAAGTAGTACGTATGGGCTGACGTATCAAATCCATCATTTTTTTCGTTTGTGTTGCTAACATGTCGAATAAATACTGTTCCAGTGTCTCTGTTATTGAAAATTGACTTTTGATTACGACTAGTATAGGTCATAGTTCAATCATATGTTCTGTGCAATAAAACAAACTGTTCGTAAAAATCATTTATACATGTTTTCTTTATTTAATTTTTATTATTTTTCATTTTTTAACCACAATATATAGTTGTAGCCGACATGCTCACCGTATCTCTTCTTCTCCTTTCACATTGCCTAATAAATGAATATATACTTTAATAATAATGGATATATATTTATATATTAAATTCTCTGTTCGTTTTCTTACGCGACTAAACAATCTTTTTCATGCCGTATGCTATACTCCTATCTCTAAATAATATATGCGTTCGATAATTACGTACTTCTCAACCTGGCAGAGTCACTATCACAATCGGTTTGTTTCTTTTCTCTCCCTCGCTCGCTTTGACATGACATCTAAAATACAAAGTTTTTTACACGCTCAAACATACATACACATATTACACCGTTTCGATCAAAATCGCGTAATCAATCAGCGTTTTTTTGTAATCAATCTAATCTGCTCGTTCTCTGACGTAATAATACGCATCATATAATCGATATTAGGTATAGTAGCATTACCATTTTTAATTTTACAACAACACGCTGATTTCTTCAGTGACCCCAAAATATTTTGTATCATTACCATTACATTTAATTAAGCTTTACGTACAAACATAAATTCGTTTTTTTCTTTGTCCTTTCATGTTTCAGCATCAACTTTATAATCAATCAGTTTATCAGTTCCTTTCTCCTCTTTCTCCATTTTTGGATTAAAAATTCTTACACGAGCAGAGAATTGCTACAAAGACATAATGTATGTGCTACGAAACAACTACACACAGTACTACGTTAATATTCTACTACGAAAAGAACTAGTTTTTTTAACGGTGTGAGCTCCTCATGTAACATTGAAACGTCTGCCACACAAGACAACAACTGAAACAGTAATAATAATAAACAGTGATGCTTTGAAAATTAACAGATCTTAACCTCAAGTAACCTTATATACTGCTACAAATAATAATAGTAATAATAATAAATTGTCCCATTCATCGACTCTATGTTCACTCCTCTTCGTCTGTATATGTGGCATGGCTAAAACTTTTACAATATACTTTTGTGTATAAACGTTCTATACTTATAGTTATGAGATTTTGCTGTAATAACAATATTATATAATATGGGAAAAGTTTACCAGAAAAACTCCCAGAGATACGTTATACATATATAATTTTTTTCATACTTAATGTTTATGTAGTAAATTGGCGTTGATTAGAAAAAGGCTCCGCGTTTTGTTTTTGTTGACTTGTTCATTTGAGAAAGCAGCAGCAGTAACACACGGCAAAAGTGTTTTGCCATGTTGTTTTTTCTTCATTACATATTATGATTAATTAAAACTACATTTTAAAGGCTAGTAGACTTGATAATATATTACCTACCTACGTACTAATTTATATTATTCTTGAGTTTTTTATGTGATGTGACAGATTAGTACAAAGTCATCATCACCATTTTGACATTATTATTCTGAACAAGTTTTTGAGGCATATCATCATCACAATATTTCATTTTCTGTAATATGCAGACTGGGATAAACTAGGGAATAACATGTATTTTAATAGTGTAGACAAAGTAGCAGAGTTTTACAAAAATGTTAGAAAAATTTGACTCTAGTGATGACGATGAATGATAAAGAGAGAGGCTATTTAAGAAGTAATGTCTCTATACAAGCTTACCTATCATTAAGACGATCTTTTTAACTGACAAATAAGGAAGATAAACGCTGCTGCTTTTTTCTTTTTTTTTGTCACAGGGACATGTACAAAGTTATATTTATGCACGCTCTGTGCAATGATTGGCTTGATTAGATGTAAATTTTCTAGTATCTTACCCATCTAGATAATGTAGATATGATAATATACGTAGTATTTTATAGCTACTCTTCTACTCTATCACTATTTGCTACGGCAGTTTAACTAAGGGCACCGGAACGAAGAGAGGCTCCCAATGTTGAGGATAAGTCTCTGTATGAGAATCCTTCAAACTCGATATCGTTAATCCCTTCAGGTATACTACTTAAATGGTCGTCATGCTCTGGAGGCGTGAGTTCGACAGAGTCTCCAGTAAACACCGAGTCAAAGTAGCGTGTATCCGTGTCTGACGTGACTTGAGGCTTAAACGGTGGCGGAATCTGAAAGAATTTTTGGGTTTCGTTATGTAGTTATTTCGTCAAAATTAAAGTAAAAATGCTGCTTCTCTCGACGATTTAAGTATTTTACTCACCTTCTTTTGAACTAGATCTTCCCAACTGATGCAATTAAAGAAAGGATGGTGCATTACTTCATTGGCATCATCGAGACCCCCACCGAGCCGTTCACGGGGGTTCTTTCGTAACAGACCACTTAGGAGGTCACGGGCTTCTGCAGATATTGAATGGGGAAAACGAACCTGCCAAGCAAAATACAAGCATTAATATTCCGCGCAGAGTTTTACATAATCTCATTTGTTGATATTGTTACCTCTTGCATGACAATAAGTTCGAACAGTCTATCATGATCTCGATTGTAAAAAGGCAAGCGTCCAATCATCATTTCATACATTACTACTCCCACTCCCCACCAGTCGACAGCCAAGCTGTAGTCGGTATCCTCCAAAACCTGAAGCAGATGAAACGCATTATGTTTATGAGTTTACGATCGCACAACGTGAGGAACACGACAAGATTTGATATTCTATGTGTAGTACCTCTGGTGCTAAGTACTCGGGTGTACCACAAAATGTTTTTGTTGTTCTCCCGAATGTAATGTCTTCTTTACACAAACCAAAATCTGCAATTTTTATATGGCCTTCCTTGTCCAAAAGCAGATTTTCCAGCTAGTTCATAACACATTTTAACATTCGTTACACAAATGACTTACAAGGAACATGCGAATGCAAATTATATTCAAATTAAGCTGTACACTGTACAACAAGTCTGTACCTTCAGATCTCGATAGATTATTCCATTTTGGTGGAGGTAACCAATAGCGGAAATGATTTCGGCACCGTAAAACCTCGTTCTGTCTTCAGAGAAAGCCTTCTCTTTTGATAAGTGGAAGAACAATTCACCCCCGTTTACATACTCAGTTACAAAACAAAGTCTATCGCTTGTCTGAAAGGAGCACTTGAGTGACTGAAATAAAATGCACAATAATTACTTATTTCATTTGGGTAACAGTGCAAAACAACAAAATATTAATGTTTGGTTGTATGGGGGCAATAATCGTCATTCTTCATCATTCAATAGGAAGCAACAATTTTCCAAAGGTAAATTGTATTCCACTTACGACTTTCTTTTTCCCTGAACTCTTTCCATACGACGTCCCTTGGACAACAAATTTGTTATACAGTCCCGGGTCATTAGATGAACCACCAGGTTCATCAGGGTCCATCATCATAATATCCATATCGTTGGAAGGATGACTGGAGGAAGGCGGTTGAGGTTGATTCGATGGAACACAGGCGGAGGCGCTCATGGTAAGAGACTCGGCAATTTTTTCAATAGCATTCAGCCATTCTTGACGATCTTGCTCAGACTCTGCGTAAAATGTGCGCTCAATGACTCGGGTCCACTGAAGGCCTCGTATCACAAATGTATAGGGCTTAGGTCGATCCATTTTCATAATTTGGCAGTCCTTAACGGTGAAATTATTTAGTGGCTCTATGGAAAATGGATTCTCCGGTTTTGTTTTGAACCCTCTCAGGGATCCATCTGCCAACAGGTAAAAGTACCTCGGTCTCCAGTTTTTTATTGTCTCGCCTACAACAGACAAGGAAATCATTTGCATATTTTAAATCTGCCCAGCATAATTAATATCTAAATTAAATGCCGGTCTCCCGCATTTTGGAATTTAACTTTTTAAAAACATTTAAAACATCGCACATACCTCGTTTGTATAGCAGTCCCTCCTTCACAATCGGTGTCGCTGGTACAGAAGTGCTTGGACTTCTTGGAGGGCTACCTCCCGTTGATATTGACATCGACATGATGACTATAAATTAATTTTACCCAACTTCTGACTACACCGACAAACCCTTAACAACACTTGACCGTCCCGGTGGACAGGCACTGAACGACTGAACAGTAAAATCTCCCAAATATTGTGATTTCCACACGGCGGAGGCCGATTTCTTTTATATGTGATGATTAAACAACGACTGCCGGTCAGCAACCCTGATTTTTATTTAATTACCCAAAATTATCCTTTCTTTGTACCATCTCTTCACAAGTGCGTCACTCCCTACTTAAACTCTTAAACCCTAAAACATCATTTTTTATGCTTTTACCCCAATCCATTCACAAAAGCCGTGGTTGTGCGTCTGTCTCCAAAGATTTTAGGTACCTGCAGATACAAACAAACTGTCTGACTGCTGCTGCTGGCTACAAACATTACACACGCGTACGTACGTACAAATCCAACGCGGTTTCGTATCCTATTGAAAACTCTGTAATATATGTGGCTCCACTTTAGGATGACGTCGTTGATGAGCAATAAGGAAATACACTCCCAAACTCCACACACATTTCGTCTTTATCGTATTATCCTTTTATTATTATCCTCAAACTTTTAACCGGTAACTAAACTCTCAAGCACTTTCATTCAGAGGAGGACAGACGTCATTCTTTGTACAGTACACGAACCCGATCATTGGAGTTGGGTACACACGCACTCCAAATATTACACCAGAGCACTACCTCCTCCACCTTTTTTTATAAAGTAGTACCTTTCCCACAAAACAACTCACGTTCACGTGCACATCACCCCCACTGGTGGTGCACAGCTGTTGGAAACTGTTTGTTTTTCCTAACATTTATACACATACACTTTTATAACCCCGGATGATCGAAGCAGCATACGGATTGAAGACCATCAGGGCGGTCATTGACACCCTCATCTATACTTATATATCAGGAAAATTAAAGTTTCCCTGGTTAATTATCCCACTCTTCACATTACATGCCAATTATTGATTGCGCCACACAACTATCTTCTTCCATTTACTGACTTTACAGAGCCGAACCCTGTCACCCACTGAACTGCTGCTGCCGTTGTTGTTTACAACTTAAAGTTATAATGATACACAAGGCACAAACATTATAGTTTTATGATGACATTTTTTTTTAAACTTTTGTCCTCGTGCTAGTGACGCCGATATCCTTGCTATTTATATTTATACACACTGTTTAATATCTCTGCTGTCGGTGTCGGTATAGTACTTATTTTCTCATCAAGTAGGCCATGATCCAACCAAATCTCGCCCTGTGAAGACAAGACACAAAAACAATATTCAATTTTCTGTATTTTTCCAGAGACTCTGGTACATTCGTTAAACACATCACACATTAGTACCATTTTCTCTCTTTGTGTACCGGCAACAAAGGCTGCTATAGTGTATAGAATTTTAACTAAGGAGCTTAGATTATTTTCTCAATTCTCGTCAATGCAATACTGTGTATATTATTGTGTTATTCCGTGTTTTGTCTCTGCCATGCTCCTGACCCCTGACCCTCTTTACCTTGACTTTAACCCCCACTTCAATTTTCCATGCAACTTGTTCTTCCTGTATCACCTCCACCCTTCTTTGTGCCTACAAAACAATGCTCGAATAACCGTCGTCGTCGTCGTCGTCACCACCAGCCACAACGACAAAAGTCGGACTGCTGCGCAGTTACAATGAAAACACCAATCTCCTCCAATCAAATCATCATCATAAATTCGCTTTGGTGTGTGTGTGTGTCTGTGTATATTTGCAGCAGCGTTACAAAAATGTTACGTTATAGTTACGATTCTCTCTCTGTATGTCTCTCTCTTTTAAAAAACGACAACAAAAACATCATCACATCATCATCGTCGTCAGCCCATCCGCCGACATTCCTTTCTCTTTTCCTCTCTCTCTCTCTCTCCCTCTCTGGTCTAGTCTGGTTTATAACAGTGAACCACCAAACAAAACAACAACAACATCAACAAGTAGTAGTAGTAGTAGTATTGGCAGTGCTGGTGTTGGTGCTGTGGTTCAATTTATATATTTTTAGCAAGTTTTTTGGCCTTGTTGTCTGCTGCTGCTGCTGCTATATTGCTGCCACCGTCACTGGCAATAAATGCCTTCAATATACATAATAATAATATCCATCCACTCCACAGTCATCCTCATACTCCACTTTACATTAACAAAAAGTTCAAACATGCAAGTGCACACCAACTACGACTACTACTACTACTCCTATTGCTCTGCGCGATATTATTTGCTTTTGTTAGGCTGTTGATAAATTATTCTCTTTTGAGGTGCTGCTGATGATGATGACGATGATGTGAGTGCTAAAAAATGTGTTTTGTCGCGCAAAAACGCGCACAAGAAGGAAAAGAGGCAGAGAGCAGCCGCAGCACCAGCACCAGCACCAGCGAGAGAGTGAAATCTAATCTTTTATCGTTGTCGTCACTCACACGACGAGCGACAACAAGAAAAAGAGTACAGGCATGTTTTTTGGTATGCAAATTGCAAAGTAAGTGCAGGGAGACGTGAATGCAGGCGGTTTATTAGGATGGATGCAGCAGCAGCAGCTCACTAGCATATTTATCTGTTCTGTACAGAAAATACAAAATTTTTGCAAAAGGGAAGAGTGAGTGCATACAAACGACGGTTCTCTCCCTCTCTCTCTCTCTCTCTCTCTCTCTCTGAGGAGGATGGCGATGATGATGGAATGACGTTGATGATATTTTTGCAAGTCTGTGAATTCTTTTTTGGTGAATCTGCAACAACAACCAGGCAGCACCTGTTTCAACAAAGTTGGTCGTGTAACCAGAAGAGAGTAGAATGATGACGACCACGACGANGGCAGCACCTGTTTCAACAAAGTTGGTCGTGTAACCAGAAGAGAGTAGAATGATGACGACCACGACGACGAGTGGTTATTAGGAGGATGGTGGTATTGTAGGGATGATCAAATTATGCAAAACTGCTCGACTTGTGCTTGTTCGCAGAGAGAGGATTCCTTTTACCTTGCTCCAAGCTTCTCTCCTCCATGATACAGTCAGTTTTTGTATATAATTTGGTGATTTGATTAGATTAAAAAGGGGATGTAAATGAGGAGGACAGGTAGAAAAAAAGTATTTTAAAACAGGACGTAATAGACTCGCTGTCGAAAGCACATGAAGAAAAAGTGCGCCAGGAATGGGGAAATGACGCAAAAGAAATTTGAATGTTTTTACAGATATGCTGTCTTTCTAGCACGTATAAATATCTAGGAGTGTTCTTGCTCCTGTTTTGTTTTTGATGACGACAACGACCATGGAGAAGGATATGGTGGTGGGGATGATGATGACGATGATGATTGATATTTTATTGGTAACGACAGTAGTGCGATTATTATAAATGATGAATCAGCAGCGCGTTTTACGCAACTGCGCAGCAGCTACTGGGAACGTCGACGCATTTTTTGTCAAGGTTTGCCTTATGCGACTTTTAAGAGATACACACAGAGAGTATCTCTTTGCGTGTTCAATTTCTGTAATCTAGTACGGCGCCGGCGGTGTAGTATGCCGTGTGTTTCAGTTTTAAAAAACAAGGCTGCACACTAGCGACTTTAATTTTAGTATTGTCCTTTTTCAACCCCAGTTTAATGACAACTTGTATATAATCACGCCTCATGTCATTATTTAAGTCGTCCATAGAAGGACCACAAAAGACCTATGCTGTTGATGATCTCGTTGAAAGAAAAAAGAATATTCAACGCACTTACTAGTGTCGTCGTGATAAGCAGAGCAAAAACAATAATTTCGATAGGACCAATTTGTGCAGGAGCCTGCTGTTGATGTGTGACAATTTTCACTTTGGATGTACCGTGACAAAACTGTCGCCACGACGCAGTCGTCGCTACATTTGCCACGAAACCACACACCACCAGCAGTCCACAACACAGCTATAACCCTATCTCATCATTATGATGAGGTCTTTGTCTACTGCCTGCCTTGCTGTGACTTGTGATATGATACCCCCGTGCAAAATGATGATGATAATGATTATGCAAAAATAATTGTATGTGGCTGATAAGAATATAAAATGAATGATGTGAAGTATAAAATATGAGTAATGATAACTACGCTAAAAACGCATGGTCCTTCACTATTAACACAGAGAGAGAGAGAAGAGGACAGAGGACGTCGAATGAAATCTGTGTGAATAAATCAGTGATGATAAGGGGGAGGAGGGGATCTCTAAGTTGGCACGTCGTCGTTGGTGTGTTTTTGTCTCTTCCATGAAATGTGTAGGTATATGTTATGGATTACAGCTACTTCAGGAAAAAGGTTAATCTTTTACTTGAAAAATGGCACATGATCCCTCTCCACACACATTCTCTCTCTCCTCCCCCCTCTCTCTCTCTGCGTTTTATCAGCTCGGCAGTAAATCCTCTTTTTTATCTGCCCAGTTTCAGTTTCAACAACAACAACAACTCTCGAGAATAACGACGACGAGCAATGATGATGACGATGACGATAATAATGTAATATAATTATTACACACACTTAGTAACTCGATAAAATAGTGGCAGGACGAAGTAAACAAGATAAAAAACTGTTTTTCATGTTGTCCGACAACGCGGCGACTAGATGTATGACTTGGACAAAACCTTTTTTCAATCTTTCCCTATATTTCCCAATGGGTTTGAAATATTACTGCGTGCGGTGGTGGTGTTGCTTCATCGTCGTCGTAATATTTAAATACTGCTTACGTTGTCATTATTTCTTGCTTACTAGGCATTATCATCATCATCATCATCATCACTACTCACAGTAAGTACGACGGCGACGACGTGTACATACCATTTACATGTCTGCAGTTTTGATAATGAAGATGATCAACCTCTTTCTCATCAACAACATGAAACATGACGACGATGGTGATGATACTCGAAATAATAATTTAATGATCGTTGTCTCATGATTATGATCCTTCCCGTCTCGTGGTAGGGAAAATATTTTTCATGCTTTTTCTCCTTAACTGTAATAATTCCATCAGAGGGCGAAAGAGAAAAAAGAGTCCAGCTCAGCCTTTTTTCCTTCTTGTTGTTCTCCCAGGTTCTCCTCTAGTCTAGCTCATTCCACACATTCTCTCCAGAAAAAGGTTTGTGTGTGATGCTGTTCTACGTGTGGGGGGCATTGTATGGATGAGATGTGTGGCAGTGAAAATCTAAAGCAAACAACATAACACACGTCGCTTGTCCTCGTAAAAAAAGTACTTTACCAAGTAGTCTTGTAGTTTGTACTCACAAATGATTTTGTTGCCACCATTTAGTTTTTCATTCCACGTAATTCACCACACACACAGACACACAACGCCATTATATCACCCTCATTACATATCGTTGTTGTCGTGATGCACAAGTTCGCAAAACGATTTTTTCTTCTTCTTCACTCCTACCACCACGGTAATACCCCCTCCACTGCTGTTAATATTGCGAGTTGATAATGATGATGATGATGATGCTGACCTGATATACATAAAAGCTGTACTTGATACTCGCGTTTTTTTCAGACAGTTTTATTGTCTGTCTTTACCACCCCACGTAACAAAACAACTTTGTGTGTGCACTCCAAATTCTCACTGAAAGATATTTCACATTGTAATTTTGTAACAACGCCAATATTACGCGCAGTAGTAATGATAATAATAATCTTGCACGCCAAAAGGCAAAAAAATCGACTCCCTCCACTCTCAAACCTTCTCTCTTGGAAAATCGCTCTTGTTTGGACACCAAAAATTGTAATATGTGTACATCCAGACAACAACGGCGACAACGACGACAACAACAACAACGACACAACGTGTGTGAGCTCTCTCTCTCTCTCTCTTCTCTTACACACACTCGGCTCTCTTAGTGTGTGTGTGTTGTCGTTGTATTTTCCAAAACGTATTAAACAAGCGCCCTGTGCAGTAATTTCAGAGAGTGCTACTACCAGCATCAGTAGCCGTCGTCGCGCTGATGATGCTGATGATCATGATAAAGATGACCAAATCATCCTCGCCAAAAAAATAGTTGATTAAAAAACTGTTTTTATCGCCTTATTATTTATACAATGTTGTTGTTCAATGTTGTTACTTGATGAGAGTGAATGTGTGAGTATCTCCATACATTCCTCACGTACGTACGCTGCTCTACGTACTTATTTCCCACGTCTGCTGCTGCTGCTGCTGTTGTAGTAATACTCACGTTACACGTTACGTAGTAAGAGTCGTTGTTTCGTTTGTAAGAAAGAAGTAACAGCGCAGCAGAAGCAGAGAGACGAGCTGTTGTTGTTGTGGTAAGGGAGAACACACTTAAAATGCATCATCGTCCGCCAATCGCGTACTACATATAATAATCCTTCTCTCCCTCTCTCATCATCATCATCATCATCAAACAAACACACACAGACTCTTACACACAAACACACACACACACACACACACTTTAAGAATGAATTGCTAAATGTGTGCAGAGAGTGCAAAGCCGAGGAAAGAAAAAACCGAGTAGTAGTGGAGTATTATAGTAATAGTACAGCAGCGTAGCGTAGTTTTTTTTAGTCCAGCAGCAGCAGCGAGCAAAAAGTATGAAGCCAAAGGGAGAGAGAGAGAAGAGGAGCCAGACGAGACGAAAGAGAATAATGTTTCACCAGAAGAGATTTTTTTTCAGACAGGCACAAAAAAAGAATACAAGAGAGAAACGCAGAGAGGCATGGTTTGATATTATATTTAAAAAGTAGATACACAAGTACTCTTTTTTTTCTCTGGGGGTAAAGCAGCTAATAACATGCCGATGTAACATACATACACAAACATGCACATACATACGCTATATACCTAAGAATACTGGGAGTTGTTGTCGCTGTGTGTCGATGGAAAAAAGGGGTAAAGAATAAAATAGCGGTATATAATATAATAGACACCACACCACCACCACCATCATCACCACTCCACCACTAACATGTATGCATATCCACACACACACGTATACCCCAAATAATATTATGGAGAGATGGCTGTAATAAGGCAAAGTGTAAGTAAGCTGGTAATGAGTTGTTTCAATAAAAAAATACTACGACGCGACTCCTACCTACTCCTGTTGTATTACAAGCTGTTCCGTGAAGTGAAGTCGTCGTCGTTTTATAGAGAGCTCTCTGAAATGACGACGACCACGATGATGATGATGATTATGATCATGTAAAACAGTTGTATTGTCGGGGCTGCTGCTGCTGCTGCTCCGCTACCGTCGTGCTTTTTCATCTTGTGAGAAAGAGAGAGAGAGAATTATTATGGGGATGTGTGTATGTATAAAACCCAGACGAAATAAGTAGGTATTCATGTAAGGATGCAGTGGTGGTGGTAGGTACGCGCAGAAAAGCAGAAAATGGAAGGGTAATCGGGATAAAGCATGTATGCGCATAAAATAATATGCGTATTATTTGCTTTTTGTGTCTATCATCATCATCATCATCCTGTGTGTAGAAAAAAAACGTGTAGGTAGTAATAGTCAGAAGAGAGTGAGTGGTGTGAGTGATGATGATGATAACGATACAGACTATAGGTATAGCCTGTACATCATTATACGGATCTGTGTAGACAAGTTATGAATGTACCTAAGCACAAAAATGAATGAAATCTGTCTCTCTTCTCGCTCTCTGCTAGTTTTGCGACAACGGCTGCTGCTGCTGGGTTAAATGTGTGTGCATATGTGTGTGTGTGTGTGTTGCTGTTGTTTGGATGGTGGAAGTAGTAGTATTCTACGGAGTAGTAGTAGCAAGCAGTACTATGGCGGTGGTTGTTTTTACTGCGTTTCAAAACCAAATTCCTTGAGCCTGCATAATAACCTGGGAAAATTGATATGTGGCATCTATCTCGCTTAATTCTTCATTTTTTTAGATAGGGACGTATTAATGAATCGGTACTTGGTACAGGGGTAATACGTAGTATGTACCTATCTACTTAAAAAGGAATGTTTGGTTAGCGAAGAAAGAGATACTGCGCTTTAGAAGTGTTTGGTGCGGTGATGATAAGTATGCACATAATACGTAATACGAAGGACAGACAAAAACGCTGTTTTAATGGGGAACGCGATCTGCGCGCTTTATAAGTATAAAATATTATAATAATGCATATGTAATGAGATGCTAATGCAGGGTATTCACTTTTTGTGTGTATGCATGCGAGCGAAAAAAAAACGACGCAGAACGTAGATACGAAGAGGTGGGCATTTTTCCACACGGGTTTGAGGCGGTTATGGGAGAAAATGAAAAATTCAACAGTAATTATGATTGCTGATGAAGTGATGATGATTAAGTCACGAGCTAGTCTCAGCTTTTTTGGAGGTGGGGTTTTCTCCGTGAAATATAAAAATAGTGTTTGTGATGGAGGGCACAAGGGAACGCGGAGCAAAAGTAAATGCGTCATCGTTAAAGAGAGGTAGGGAGAGAGAGAGAGAGAGAGAGAGAGGCGGCGTGACAAAGTGTAATAGTAAATATATGCAGCAGTTACGTGCTATTATAATAAATACAAGAAAAAGATTTTCTCTTTGCAGTCTACTGCGACGGAAAGAGAGAGAGAGAAAAAAAATCGCTTGTCTCACAGTTTTTCTCAATCTTCTGCCTCAAGAGACATGAAGAGGAAGAGATACTATAAAGACGAGTTATAACGTACTGGATGAAGTAAAGGGCTGTTATAATTCAAAATGTATCAGGCATTTTTTGTTGGAGTTTTTGGTTGTATTGGCGAATGCATATTATGTATGTACTTGTTGTGTAGTTGTTTTGTAAATATAGCTTGCACTACACCCGACTCTGCCGAAGGAGCAAGAGAGAAGGTGATAGGGTCCTACATCCCGTGACACGGTCGCCGCAAGATCACCGACACAACAAATATTCCTACTCTCTCTCTCTCTCTCTCGCTCTGCTTTTACTGGTATTACACGACGACTACTCCGTTTTAAAAGTAGTGTTGTCATTACGCCTGGTTTGTGTTGTGTTGGCGGCGGTGGTGGTGGCGGTGCTCCTCGTGCATGGCTACCACGCTGCGCTTACTACGACAACGGATACGTGGCGTAGTAGGATACTACAAACACCGCAGTACTCCTTTCCGTCGCGTCGCGTTTGTGTCTGGTTGTAAAATAGTAAAAAAAATACTTGTCTCTCTTCACGCTTTTCCCCGTTTACTAGGGAGCACAATGGGAAACGTAAGTCGGCTGAAATAAACAGCAAGTGGTGGTGGTGGTGTGAAAGAACGGAGAAAAGCAGAAAAAAACTGTCTGTTTCTATTACACAAAATCACATTTTTGTGCAGATATACAGACAAGGACTGTAACATTGCTGGCGCTGCCCGTGTTTCATGAAAGGTAGGTACTTTTATGGGATAACAGGACTACTGGGATTGACGGGATTGAATTATCAGAGGGAGGGAGAGAGAGGGAGAGACAGAAATGCCTTTCTGACAGCACGGTAGCAAGGTGTACAAAAAATGAATGAATGGATGACGAAGAGGAAAATATATGTAGATAATACGACAATAAAAATGAATGAGTATAAATAGTAATATATGCAAGCATGCATATGGATGATGATGATGCTGCGGGAATAATGATGAGGAAGGTGACAAGAAGGAGGACTACATTACGCTGATAATGCGTTTAGGGATAACTGCGTTATTATTAAACAGGATCGCGAGAGTAACCACAAGTCTATACAGGCACAACACTATATAAGGATAGGTATATTATTTTGTGTATATTCGGTACCAAAAGGTAAACAAACCCTTCTCTCGTGTCTACCTAGTGGTGATGATGATGATGATGTGTGTGGGTACCTGTTCTAAATCAGAGTGGTTGTGGAGGAGATTGACATTAGAATGAATGAATTATTTTAGGTTGGACGGTAATAATCCTGTGGGAGAGAGAGAGGCGTAAAAGAGAGGATTTACACAAGAGCTATTTTTATCGTAAGAAAAGGAAATTACTTACTTTTTATTAAAATGCAACGCCTTCCGGGACTATTCACACAAGCTGTCGCACGGTAGAGTACTCTCAGGTGGACAAAAGTTTGCCAAAATTCATCATCACAAACAACGGAACAACTGAAACTAACGTTGTTCAGGTAAAGATCACAGTAGTAATGTTTTTTTCTTCTTCTCAGAATGTGGCCGTGTATGACAGCAGCTCGGGGATATTTAAGAGGAAAGAGGAAAACTGTTCCCGTTTTGAGATTACCTACACACATAGACTACATACGTAGAGGTTTGTTGTAACGTTGACTTAAAAAGGGGGAATAAACGTAGCTCTTTGGAGGAAAAAACAAATATAACTTGATTTTATTCATGAAAAAAGTATATAAAGTCAATATGCGTGTTGATAAAGCCCCGAATGTATGAAAGCAACGTTACATTGTTATCAGGTTCCTTTGAACTTGCCCTTTTAAATAAGAAAGAAAGAAACCATCAAAGTAATATCCAATTTAAAAGGAATACAAAGAGAGCGCAATCAACTTTTGTTTCTTCCTCGTTCTCTCTCCCTCTCCTCTTCCCCGCTCCTGCTTTTAGTGCGAAGGCAAAAAAATTCGCCGAATTTTCCATTCTCCTCTTTACCTGCCATTACATTCATTCCGCTGATTGAATAAAAACCTTTCATGTGTGGATGTCTGTGCCATGCTAAAAAATACGACATGCATTAGCTCCCTATATATAGCTCCGCCGCATGCCTGCCCTTGCCTACCCCTCGACAATTTTTTTTCCTTTGCTGCTGTCTATTCCTGTCGTTCTCTTTTCCCTTTCCCCTTTATCTGCCGCTGTGTATTTCAGGTTTTTTTTTCTTGTTTGCTTCATTTACGAGGAATTGATAAAAGTCAAAGGAAGCGCAGAGCGTGCAAAAAGAGGAATATGAAAAGTAGTAAAACGTTCCACAGAATTATTATTATTTTATTTTTTTGGAGCAATGCTAATGCTGCTGCAACCAGCCCAGTCATGGAATTCTGAGAATCTCTCAACCGCATTTTTTTGAAAGGGGGAAAATTGTATTTTGTGAAGTGTTCTTGTATCAAAAGGGGACACGGCGACGCAGGTACTACGAGGGGAATGGATGTTTATAAAAATGTCTATGTGTATATTTATGTTTCCTTTTGGTACGTAGCATGCACACTACATGTAGTGAAGTACAAGCGATTTCTCTCTCTCTCTCTCTCTCTGCTAAAGAAGCAATTTCCTTGCTTTTCTTATCATGCAAAATGCAAATGCCATCCGTAGGTACACTGTCCTCTTTAAGCAAATATGTATATTTCTCTCTTGCAAATAATACGAAGAACAAAAATGCCCATTTATAACCACCGCAATATTCTAAAGTAAGCGTATCCTGAAAAAAATGCTATTTTTCATCATTTCCCAAGACAGCATGGAATATATATTTCCGCTTTTACGCCTACGACGTGCTCCCTTTTTTGGAACCTATGCATAATGGACGACTATTTGCGGAAGGGAATGTTTCCCCCAAAGAAGAATGAATTCCCAAGGGAAATGGTTTCGGATGATCAAAAAAGATAAAATGGAAAAGGTCATAATTTACGTGTGTGGTTAAGACCGCAAGCAAATAAATACGCTTAAGATATTATATCATCGTCGTATTTTCCCTGTTGACAGACATTACTGTTCTTTATGCATGTATGTGTAAGTATGCAAAAATAAACGAAGGGGAGAGAGAGAAAGGATATTATTTGCCATCTAGCACAAGTCATTGAATTTATCCAGGGGAACTAAAAGTTAATGCGGTCATCTCCCTCTCATATTTTTGTTCCTTTCTACTTTGCCTTGGATTCCACGGAGAGGAATACGAGAAATGAGGGCGCACTATTATTGAAAAAAATTCCTGCCAACCGCTGCCTGCATCATAATTACCTTTTCCAAACTTTTAATAAACTGTTTACATTCCTCCAACCGAGAGGGGAAAATTTCAGTGAAATTACGCTTTACATTGGCAGAATTACAGCTTCTGCTAAACTTTATTATACTTTCTCCGCTTTTCCAAAATATTACCCTAGCACGTTTCCCCAATTACCTAACTTAGTGTAAGCGGGATATCACACGTACATTGCAAGAATTTCGTTTTATCACATTTCCTGTCTGGTTATATTAAGTTATCTCAAAAAACGGGGTAATCTAATATGTACTCCAATTTATCTGTCTGTCTAATTGGCTAGAAACTAAATCCTTTTTCCGGACAAGTAGACAGAGTAATGAGCGTGGGAATTCTTGCGGTTTGTGCAGATATGGAACATTACTTTGTGCCGCACATTTCAGTACAACTTTCCATATCCCAGAAAGAGGCAGCTTTTCCCCAACTTTTAAAAACTTTTCCTCTTCACTCACGCTAGGCAGCTTTGATGGGGCTCTTGCGGGAGTCTCGCAAAAGACAAAAGTGTTCTGGTTTCTTTCCAGCGAGTAGTACAAGAGTTGGAACAAAGATAGCTTTGTCGTGCCTCTTGTACGGTGCGGTGAGATGGCGAAAGTAAAACAATTCTGGCGTGTGGACTGCCCCGTGAAAGCAAATCTGTACCGTTTTCAGTATCTCTGCCTTGTTCCTTAAAGAACTGCAGATATCCCTACAATACATCACACACAGAGTTAAAAAGGCCATTTGTATTGCGATTGAAAATTCTCCTATTCATTTCCACCTTTTTCTCTCCCATCAACACAATAGCTGATTGTGTGTGATAGTCGGCTGCACCGCTATGCCTACACATTGCCTATTAGTGGTACAAATAGGAAACCTTGTAATGTAGCAATTTTAGACAAAGATCATCATCATCACCTTCTCCGTATTTACTCCCATAACACAGTACATAGATGCACGTCCCTTCCTTTAAAATCCGATTTTTTTCTCCCTTTCCCTATGCTTCCCTTTTATTTATTGTCTTATCATCATGCTCGCTGCTACTCCCTACTAGAAACACATAGCGCCACTGATGAACACACAACATGGGACGGTGCCAGAGGAAGTAGCCAGTTGTCTAACTTCAGCTTTGCACACCAGCCACTACCAAGTTTACTGTTCCCTCACCAAGAGTTTTTCGTTTCTCGTCTCCCTCGTCTCATTCCGACCTGGTTATCAGTTTTTTCTTATTTCGTTTTTCTCTCCCCTCTCTGTCTCTTTCTCATCTGCTGCTACAATTACAAAAGCATGTATTATACTACGCTTGCCACCTACTGGCACTCTACATTTCACTGGCAAACACACTCAAAAACGCCAACAAAACCAACTTAAAACTAAGAAACATGTTTGATGCATTTGCTTTGGAGGACTGTTCCCAAATTATAGCTGCATGGCGTTTGTCCGTTCCTCTGACCGTTATGTTTAGATCGCATTTGTTCAAATTTGACACAAATTTGGCACATCTTTTGATCACGAGTGAACTCTTATGAAAAGAGAAAAACTTCACTTTTGGGGAGGAGTCGCCGGGGTCGAGTTATGGAAAGCATCTGAATTACGTAATTTTAATTTTATACATCATGCAGCCCTGCTTATCAAAAAGGCTTATCAGATAAACAAAGCTTCTACCATTCTCTTTCAGCTACTTTCTTATCTCTTAATTTACCACCGCTTTTTTGTGCATGTATGAAACTTTTTTGTTAACTCCACATGTTCTTCTAATACCCTAACATTCATACATTCGTCCTATTACAAAATGCAGACTTCTCTCTTTTCTACCAATTCCCCGATTAATTCATTGGAGAATGCGGAGGAGGACAAAAATATTGTTAAGTACATCCATGTACCTAACAAGTACGTTCGTACATACGTAAGTTGGTAGGTATCCTCGCACACAAACACACACACGCCTTTAACGTACATATTATGCAGCATTCGTTGTATTATATTCCAAAAGCAAATTCTTTCCTCTCTCTCTCTCTCTCTGGTCGTTTTCTCATGAAAGAGAATCAGCAAACTTGAAAGCGGAGAAAATGGGCAGGAATGATATGAAGCCTGTTTAACATACAGGGCTTACTTTTCCGCTTTAGGTATTCATATTACTTCTGCTGCTTTGCAGTCAAACAAGCATTTCGGTTTTCTCAGTTCATTTCCCTGTAAGAAAATAACGCTCTCTCTCTCTCTCTCTGTGTGTGTGCCTTTGTATTTCTGTAAAACTCCCGGATTCGGCATTTTCTTCGATTACCACACAGACCACTATATAGGCGATGGGGTAAAAAAACTGACACTTTTTCCCATACACACAACGACATTCTATGTATATACCTGCAAGTATGTACCTCATTTTTATTCATTCCATAAAATACCCTGTGTGTATTCACCTCTCTCATTCTTCATTCATTTTCTCGATTAACATGTTAATATTAAGTACATGCATACTTACCTACACAAATACATGGAGTTTCCTATGGAAAAAATACACATGGTTTCCTAACTCCTGTCTTTCTCTCTACCACACTATATATACTACCCCCACTACTCTTTCTCTCTCTCTCTCTCCCTCTCTCTCTCAGGGTATTACTCCGTTAATGCTCCCAAGCACGCAAAGACATGCATAACATTATCCTTATTATTGCCCTTTTATTATTTTTATTATGCAATTCGCCTCTGTGTGTGCAAACTTTTCCTAAAAGCCTAAAGTCGATAATGTTTCTGCTAATCAGAAGGACTCTCCGTTGTTCCTCGTCTGCGTGGGTCTTTCTCTCTCTCTCTCTCTCTCTCTCTCTCCGCATGCATTTGGTAGTTGAATGCCAGCCTTTAGTCAACAGCAAAAAGAAACTAAAAACGAAAACCACAACTAAACTGACATTCTCTATATATGACATGTATGCTCCAAGTAGGCACATTAAGATTCCAATTTATGTATATAAAGTCGAGTAACAAACGCAATAAAAATAGTTGCCATAATATACATATTTTCTCTCTCTCTCTCGCTCTCTTTCTCTCCCACTAGCTTCTCACAAATTCCCTTTTTTCCCATTCCACCGTGCCTTTCTCTGGCTACTTACACAGCCTATTTTTTTCTCGCTTTGTGTACATATCTGCATATTATGCCCTTCTGAAAAAAATGGAATGTAATGTGTGAACGTGTACGTACATACATACCACCTCTTTTCTGATTGCCTGGCGGTGGCGGTGTGTCCATCCAGCTTGAAAACAAACTATTCCACTACCACATCAAAACTTTTACTACAACTACTACAGACCTGCTGGACAACAATCCCAAATGTATGGTCACTCTGGACAGCTATACCTACATAGATTAGATTCTTTTATTACTATTATTATTTCTCCCTGGTTGAGCTTCAAGTGCCCATGTGCATGTCGTGTCGTCTCTTCATCAACAACAACGGTGGTGTGTAGTAGTCGCTTTTTTTCCTGTATATGCACTTTGCTCTTGGTTAAATACCCCGTTGTGTATTTTCTCGTTACTTTTACTTCTCACCATCAACTCATAACAACACACGTTGCTAACCCTACCACCACCACCACCACAGCTACCTTGGTTATATCGTACTTTTGTTTGTGTATGTAGTACTCTTCCTTTTACCCTGTTTTTGCCACACTTCCCCTGCCATACATTGTTGTAACAGTGGATTCAACGCTTCATAGTTTCCAATCTACCCCTGGTACGTGCGCTATCCTGTTGGTTGGTGAATTTGATCGTGGTTGTAGTTTCGCCAGATAATATCCCTACTTTTTCTGTCTAAAAGCCACTTTTGTATTACGACTGCCATTTCTAGTGTTTCTCTACACATTTTGTTTGTATGTATATGGACCTAAGGAAAGAAAGGGTTGTTGGCTGCCGGACCGTTGTGTATTGTATACATTTCACTTTACTTCACATACATACATATTGACACCATATATATATGGTGCACTTGATCTATATGCATACATCATACATGTTTCTTTATGGACAAAGGGAATGTCATATTATGAATGTATCCTTTATTCCATTTGCAGACATGCACTGTCTATATACCAAAAGAAATGCCAGAGACAGCAAGAGAGAGTCCTTGTCCCTTGCCTTGCTGCAGGAAGAGAGAGAATCAGCAGCAGCAGCAGGAGTAGCACAGCTTTCTTACTTGTTTGGTTCCCTGTGCTCTCTTTCTACTTGCTCTCACATCGCAACTCTCACCACTTTTTCTTCCTTCCTCTTTTTACTCTCTCTCCTCTCTCCGTCTTTCTTGTGCTTGTGGGTCTGTTCCTTTACAAATCCGCACACATTCAGATACATTCTACTTACCCACACATAAGTATCGTAGTTAAAGGCAAGTCAGTGATTCTTATCATCAAACCCATCACCAAGAACATCAGCAGCAGCACCACTATACAAGTACGGCAAAACAAGTGAGGACCATTGAGTTCCTGCTGCTGCTCCGGGTGTATATAGAGTACAAGTTGTGTGTGCAGAGTGGAGTCGGGCAGAAGAGTAGTCCGAAATCCGAAAAAGAAAAGAAGAATAAATACACACCAAAAGAAAATCTATACACAGTTCCGTCGTCGCCGTCACATATTGTGTACACGGAGTAGGTATATAAAATCTCTCTCTCTCGTTGAAATAGTTCTTCTGGTACATAATACCATATAGTCTCCTTATAGTTCTTATAGACATACAAGTAACATATCATCGTCATTTTATTATTATTATTATCATCATCATCATCATATTCTGCCTGTATACATACTTCACTTGGATTTTTTCTTGTAAGAAGGATAACACAATATTATTTTTCTCTCCCTCAAAACTAAGCCTAAAAACCAGCAGAGAGAAATAAAGAAAAGACAGTGGTAGCAATGTAGCATAACATTATCCGCGCTACACTTATATATTTGAGTGGTGGATTTTTTATTTATTTATGTATATAAAAATATAATCTGTTTTATTATCGAAAAAAGTAGTAGGAGTGTTGTGTGTAGTAGTGTAACCACCACCGTACCACCTCCTCTTCTTCTGCTGCTCTCTCTCTGCAAATACGACGGCGACGACTCTTCAATAAACTTTTTACTAGTTTGCTAGTTTACTGATTGTCGATATTGTTGCACAGGAGAGCAGAACAGGAGAGAGAGAAAAAAAATTAAAGTCGGACTAGAGACAGGGGCGGGAGAAAAAAAATATTATTAAGCCAATTTATTTTCTGTTTGAAATACTTGAGAGAAAATGTAAGAACTTCCTTCAACTTGCCTTGTTCAACCTTCACTTGGATTTACCTTTGGCAGAAGAGTATTAAAAACGGAACCAGGAGAGAGATATCTAGAGAGAAAGATTGAGGATTATAATAGAGAAAAAGAAATTGCAAAAGCATATCACATCTCTCGTTCATTTTTTTACTTTTCATTTCTTGCTCAATAACGTCGTCGTCACTAGAACACCTTTTCACTCTCCCGTATTATCGTCGTGGCCGCCGTAGAAGCAGGAACATCATCAGCCACAAACCAATCTTTTATATGAAAAAAGTATAAATTACCTTTGAAATCTTTTCTCCTTATACTGCCGTTACTCTTAAACCGCTATTGCTCGGTGTGTGCACAAGGAAAACAAAAAATAAAACTATTTATCTAAAAATATCGCTACAATAAGGGATTGATTGGATCATCATTCTCATCACCGTCATTTCTCTTTCACATCACAACCACTCTTCATTTTTTTCGCTCCATCAAAAAAACAGATAACCTTCGACTTTTTTGATTGGATTTTTTTTGCAACGGAAGAACCGTCGTCGTCGTCTATTGATTTTACGTCGAGCTTTCTGTCTGTGTGCGTGTGTCGCTCTTTGAAAGTACAGAATCTGACAGGAGAGAGCAGGCTGAGCGAAAAAAATAATAAAATAAATAATAATATCGTCATCAACTCACCAGCGCATACCACCTCCACCACTCATCTCAGCATCATCCCGTCGACGGCGCCGTGTACATCAAAATTGTATCTTTCCAAAAAATTAATAATTTTTGCTGCTCCTTCGTATATACGTACATTGCTTGTGAGATCCATAAAAATATATGGTCTATGTGTACTAACTAACTGTATTAATAGAAAGTCAGAAAGACATCCATCCTACGGACCACTGAACCAGTCAAAGTCAAGTCTTAACGACATCTCCGAAAATAGGAAATTCGAGTTTCAGTTTTTTATTATTGAACATTAGTAATTTTGCTTTTGAAATTTCTTCCAGTAGAATAATCCCTTCGCTTTTTCACGAATGCTGCATGTTTCGAGTGACTTTAAACGGAAACAGATAAGAGAAACACGAATGATAAGTGTATAAAGCTGGAAATAGGGATATCAAGCAGACATTCACGAACGAGGTTTTAAAACGTTACGTAGTTAAGTTGTCGTTTAACTTTTCAGGTTATTTTAAATTTGAATTTCACGCCGAATTTTTTAAAGCGCGGTTGAACTTCCAGTACGCTCAAATAATTTATTGCATTTTGTTTACATTTTTCGATTGGAATTGTCGATTCAATCAATCAGTGAAAATCATCGAGTGAAACGAGAAACTTTTAAAATGATGTGAAAATAATCGGAGGTGTTTTTAACTAAGATTTAATTTGGTTAAAGACAGAAAGAGCATAATTTAATACGTTACGCGCAACGAAATCAACAATAGCAGCGTCGCGCGGATAATTTGAAATCTGTCAATTTCAATCAGTATTCTCTAACTTTCACAATCAAACTATAAGAGGGGAGGGGAGATGGAATCTAAAATGTGTAACTATAAAGGAAGAACTTGAATCCATTCCAAATTAGTGATTTTAAAATTATTTAAAAAAAGAATTAGTTTTTCAATCTCTGAATAAAACAAATTAATCAGAGAAAATTACAGTTTTTACATTATAGCTCTCTGTCAAATACATTAATTCGACATTCGACGACATCATCTTCGATTTGCTTGTCAGCCAAAGTTTCCAAAATCACTTTTGTTACGTACCTACGAATACAAATACTACAACAGACGTCATCTGCTCTCTCTCTCCCTCTCGTCATTCGGAACAGCTTCAATTAAAACTGTATCATCATCATCGTATCTCGCTTGGCTGGCATCATCTCTGTTGGACCTGCTCAACGAAAATTTCATCACAGCAATAACAATTTATAGTACTGACGTGAATGTACACACTCACTGCTGATTATAACGGTAAGAAAAAAAGAATGATTTTCCTTGTTTAAGTTTGTTATACTTGATTAGCTTGTGGCGTTTCAAGCATTTTGGGAAAATTAGGATGCTTTAAAGAAATGCTTTAAATAGTTTACTTTTCCTTGCCATTATACCATTATCCTTGCGCGTATTTATTGTGTTATTGTCAATGTTGTCGTTGCAATTTGCGAAACCCATTTTTGTGGAATTTTTACATTTTCAGGGATTTTTCGATTAGACATCTTGTCGTTCTTTAGGTGTAATTTGTAATACTCTTGCAGACGGCTTTGTTGTTGTTAGTTCAGTCAGTCAGTCGGTCATACACGAGTAAGAGGGGAAAATTGAAATAACAGAGATAATTATTCACGCATACACGGCATTAGTTGTGCCTAATGTGCTAAATGTGGCGAGAACAGGCGAAACTTTAAACCAAATAGTAATTCTGTAATATACCTTCATAATATCAAGATAAATCTGCCTTATGGCAGAACAAATAGTCCTTTGCCAAAGAAAAATATACAATTTCACTAATATGTCTAGTTCTTCCACGGCACGTTCCTTCGGCCTGGCGAAGCTGAACCTGGTTTAAAATTGAAGGTTAACTGGCGAGATATATAGAGTGTTCGATTTTTAAGTGTCAACTTGGTTGAATCAACAGAAAGATGAAAGAGCTTAAATAAAAATATACGATTTGGCGACATTTTAGTGTAAAGAATCATTTTAGTAGTATTATTTATTGCTTCTATAACCCATCTGCATCGTACGACAATGATATCTTCTTTAAAAAAAACCCAAGAGTGCAAATGTTATTTCTGTAATTTATAATGTGCAATAACAATAATTTTGCTACTGCGGATAATGCCACTGCTACTGTGACCGTCCTTCTGAATGATAAAACTTTACATGATTTATACTTATACTCTTGAGATAGGTGGTCAAATTTTCGACGAAAGCTTCATCATCTTGCTGCTGCCTCGAAGTTAATGCTCGTAATCCGTATTTATTTATTTTTATCGGAGTCATATTTTGCGTATTCAAGCATATTACTCCATTACATTACATTAATTTTTCCAAACTCATCCCAGCGTGGCGTCGTCTTGCCAGACACATGACATCACTACCCAAAATCTCAAACCGGCCACTTTATCTTTTACATCAACAAACTGAACGACGTGAGCACACAAAGAAACTATTTTTTTATCTTCATCTCACAAACAATTTGTAAGTATAATGTATAATATAATAGTTTGTCGTCGCAAACACAAAACCTACTACTGTATCTAGGTAGGTATGTATCTCTCTCTCCCTGTCTCTCTTTTTCTCTGTTCACTGCACTTCTCTCTGATTTTGGCAGGTTAAGGTCAGGTTAAAAACACATTTTCCCCTCCATTGTCCTTAAATAAAGTAAAGCATTTTTTATCAGCTTTATCATTTATACGTGTAGTAGCCGTCATAGCAGAGACGTATCACAAGAAGCTTTTATACTTCGTTTTTTCTTCTCTCTCTCTCTCTCTGAACAAATCTTTCCCTTCAAGGTCGATTTTTTAAAAATAAAGCAAAAACTGCGCGAGATAAAGATCGCCTTGAATAAGGTAAAATATATTACTGCGTATCCGTCCTGTTACAATTACTGTACTCTCATTGTCTGCATATGTAAAAGTAAGACACAAAAGTGCGATTTTATATCGGCACAAAATGCGTTTTATAACATATAACCCCAACGGACAGCACAAGACAGCTCTCGCCTCTAATCTCTCTCTTTACGAAGTGACGACAATTACAGGGGAAGAGATACAATTTGTTTTATAGTCTATTTGTACTTTGTACTCGCGACAATCGGAACTTGTACAGGGAAATCAGAGCAGAGGATACGCTGGCAGTTTTAAATTGTCTAGGCATGGCCTGCTTATTTATTTACTTTAAATAAAAAATGTGGCAGGATAATTGCTCCGCATATTTTTCATGGCCCGTGCGACTTGCGCTACTCTCTACGCTCTCCTGTGTTATCCTGACTGGCATGCATGAGAATCAAGACCGACCGACTCATTGAATTGTTTTAGCAATTTATATTATAAATATATACAAGTGCACATACACTCTCTTTCACTCTGGCCCGCGCATTACACAGCTCGTTGGAGAATTTGGCAATTGACAAGTGCAAAATACCGATTTATAATAACAGTAAAAAACAGGGTGGCGGTGGTTGATTGTCTTATCTCTGCCCTGATTAATATGTTTGACGTTTGTTACAGTTGTGCATTTTTAATTGCTTGACGTAACTTTTGTCCCAATTTTTCCTTTCCTTTTGTTTTCAAAAGCAAAGCATAGAGTTGTTTTAGACAGTCGTATAAAAAAAATCACGCTTATTTATTCGTTTATTTATTCAGTACGCTTTTCAAAATAAAACTCTCGCGCTGCGCTGTAAAACAGTTAAAAGGAAAATAAACAGCGACAGCTTTTCCCTAGCGGCTTTTTTATTACGTGGTCAATATTCGGATCGAACAAACTGTATCAGTATATCGGGTGAAGCTTCACATACACGATATTCCGGAGAATAATGACCCGCATCCCAAAATATCTCTGTTAAAAAAATAAGCAACCCAAAAGGTATTGGAGTAAACGATTCCTTAGATATCATAAGATTTTTTCCTGACTCTTATCTAATATGTCTCTCTGGTTGCTTTTTACTCTAGTATGTATGTATGTCTATCTCAGCGTGTGTATGGTCACCACTCTCAGCGTCAGCGGGAAATTGCCAAGTTGTAGTAGTGCAGTAGTGTTTTCCAAACACTTTGCTATTTTCGTATTTTCTCTTCATCGATGATAAAAATATATTTATGATGCCTATGTTCTCCTTTCATTTCACGTCCCACATCTTTTATTTGTCACGTCAGGTCGATCATAAAATTTCCTCAGAGCACAAAGCACACCTTTCACCTTTTTGGCTGCTCTCTTGCCACTAAACTGTCATCGTTATCGGCATGATCATCAGCGTCATCGTGCATGATACTGCACTACTTTTTCTCTCTAACGTATTTTTTTGCAAAATTTAGTTTCCCGCAACACTACTCCTAGGAAAAAATAAGAGAATCAAAATATACTTAGCTTTCTTATACACCTATCATCTCTATTTTCCCCTAAACGCCCGCAAACAGCGTCATGCTTCTCTTTGTATTTTTCCTTGTCTCCCCTTTAAATTTTTAGCAGCCGCCTTATCTAAAATGGAAAGAGTTGATGCGCGCTCTATCGTCAACTTGACGATAAAACTGTGATAACTTTTGCCAACCCTCGTTTTTCTTTCAAAATTACTAAACTGCTTTGCTTTAACTGTTCCCCGCGGTGGTACACAGAGTGCTCCAACAGCGTTCCTCTCGCGTCTCAACCAACCTAGTTCCAAAAACTGCCTCAAAGAAGACTCACAAGACTTTCCATATGATTTTCTTGGCCGGATGACAACAAAATGACGACGACGACGACAACAACAACAACAAGAAAATGGTATTAAACAGTTCCTTGTGAAAATCCCACCAACTGTGATGTTTCATCATTAAATTTCGCCATAATAATAACCAGATTATAAAGTCATATTAAGAAAAGCATTATATAATGTCGTGCATCATACAAGATAGCCTTATAGCATTTTGCACGTCACAAAAACGAGACTTAACATAAGTCGTCCTCAAGCCAGTCACGTCATTACAACTACTTCGAGAAACTTTTTCCCCTCTCTGATTCTCCATTAAACCTCGCCTTTTTCTTGTAACATTTTTCAGTGTTTCGTCTTTGTGCTCTCCCAAACAACAACAGCTTTTAAATGCACCAACATTTTTGCCACAATCCTTTTTGTTTCTTTTATCCCCTATCACAAAGACTGGCTACTACCTCTCTGGTGCTGTTGTAGTCCTTTCTTCATTACCATAAAAAATTTCTCTGCTGGCGGCTGTTGGGAAAAAGGTTCACTCACTCAGAAAGGCAGAAGCAAGAGTTTTGTCCTTACAGCAATCCTTCTTTTTTTCCACATAATCATCTTTTTCTCGTGGCCCCACCAAATTACTACTACAAAGGCGTTTATCATTATTTATGCAAAAGTAGTCCGTTATGCACTCACTCACTTGCCCTTCTCATGTTCCATACACTCTTTTCTTCGTTGCTCTTCAGCTGCTGTTGTTGGTGATGTTATAGGTAAAATAGATTAAAATTCACGTATTTCCCAGAGCAAATCTGCCAAACAGCAGCAGCAGTAGAGCGTCTATATAAAAGCGACTCTCGTCGTCACCGTCGTGTAGTTATAGTCGTGTAATGAAACCCGCTAAAGATGATGATCTTGTGAGTTGTTGCTGTTACTCCTAAGGAGTATTAGATTACTTCCCTCTCTCTGTGTGTGTCTATACCCAACAATTTCATAATAATAATAATAATAATAATAATAATAATAATAATAATAAGCTGATTTTTCCTACTTTCTTTGCTACACACACATATACGAAAAAGGATTAAAGTTTACTTATTTACAGACAGTATGTCATATGATCGCACCTTCCTTCCACACACGTCTGCATACGACATCACGGCCTTTACGGCTAAAAAGGCTAAAGAGATAAAAAAATATGTACGTTTTTACACTACTGCTTTACCTCTGCTACCTGAATATTTAGCAGTGAAACCATTTTTTTCTCTGAAGAAGAAAGGCCAGGCCAAAGCCACTAGTACACACTCACACATTTTTTTTACCCCGCAACGCCATGTCATTATTATGCCACGCTACATTGCAAAAACAGTCTAAAGTTTATACTTATATTTGTGGAATATGTAACTTGTGGATATATGATGCATCTGCAGTTATCCGTCCAGAAATTTAAAAAATTGAGAGAGAGATGTACATAGCCTTTGTTGTAAACATTGAGAGCGACAGACAACCTTTCATTTCGTATTAGCATATCATCTCATCGTCGTCGTTCTCATCATCATCTTCATCTTTTTTCATCATTTTTTGTACAACTGGCTGTTATGATGCCATCGTACTGTACATAATATCCTGAGTTGACGATGGCGATGATGATGATGATGATGATGATGATGACGATGGACAGATAAAATATGCAAAAAGTTAATCCGTTTATAATAAAATATCCTCGCCTGCTTGCTTGAATGGCGCATCGTTGCCATCATCGTCGTCGTAAACAGTGTACGCTCGATTTCTGCTACGAGGTACACGGTCCCCTATCCCAGCATTATCATCATGGTCATCGTTCTCGCGTTTTTTTCCAACATTTTGTATCGAAGACTGTTTCGTCTCCATTTTTGCCGAGAGGAGAATAAGAGAAGAAACGAGAGAAAGAGTGAATGATTATTATTATCAGATCAGCAGATTGGATCAGTAAATCTGTTCCAATGCAAAAGAAAAAAAGAAAAACTAGCTGGCTTTTTCTGCTCTCTCTCCTCTCTAGCTTTATTCAAGTCCAATATACAACATCTCCTTCTTCACCATCACCGCTGCCGCACTATATTCTCCCAAGAAAACGACGATCAGCTTGTTCTCTCGCAGTAGCCCCGTCGTCAGCGCAGTGTACGAACGTAGCACGATTGAATGGCTGAATGAGCAGTTAAAAAGCGTGCTCAATTTCTGCTCAGTTAAACTTTGTGAACGAAACAAACACTCGTCTAGTCTAGATATATCACTCTAGGAGCGCTTATATACATTTTGGCTTAACATCATCATCATCACCATCATCTCTCGCGATGCTTTCCAAGTAACAAAAATTATACAAGTCGAAATTTCAAAAAAATTCGGGAAAAGACTGACGTGACGTGAACTGCATTTCTAATAAGCACACAGGTCTCTCTCGCTCTCTCGTGTTCTCTCTCTCTCTCTCTCTCCCTCTCTTTCCCAGTATTCTTGACACTGCTGAACTAAATAAGATTTTTTCTTGTACTACATTATCCACCTTGTAATTGTAATGTGATATACTTGCTACTCTGTGAAGAGCGAAGAAAACGAAAAAAAAGAAAGAAAAAAAACGGAACGAACTTCGAAAACGAGAGAGGAGGAGTACTCGTACGAAGAAGTGTTGTAACGTGTGTGTGTGTGTGTGTGTGTGTGTAAACACTGTATCCCACGTTTTATATCCCCGACGAGAAGCTTCATTTTCATATTGTTTTTTTTGCGGAAGTTGGTTCCGATTACCGTTGGAGGCAGTGGCGAAAAAGGAGGAGGATATCTTTCCTTGCTTCACTTTTACTTACATAATTTATAAACGTCGTTTCCCTATCAGATGAGCCGCAAGTAGGGAAAAGAGCGAGTACACACACAATTATTATTACGTATATAGCAGCCTTGTCACGTTTGCTACATATAATTCCACCCAGCTACCGGTGCGGTTCAGAAGAGACAAGAGAAGAAAAGTGAGAGAATAGGCAGGTCGCGTAGTAAGCAACAGAAGCACACAAGTTGGACTATAGAAACAACGGCAGCCGCCGCAGAAGCAGCAGCAGCAGCAGCAAAAACAACACAAACACACATACATATACAGCAGCAGTTTGTAATTTTGTGCGAAGGAAAAAATTCATGAGCTCACATAATATATCACTTGAGTAGATCAGAGATCACGTCTCTCGACGTCTCTCTGTCTTTTTCGCTCCCCCTCTCCTCTCGTCGTCTTGCTCTTCCACCAAAGCAGCCAGCAACCCTATTACTCAACTCACTTGCAAATCAGCAGGATCTTCATCATGTCTTTCTGTGTTATTGTGGGACTCGCTTAATTCGCTCGAGAAAGGAAAAGAGCAACAACAGAAGGAGAGAAAAAAGAGATATATAAAGGAACAGCTAGAATAATAATAACAACAGGAGGAGCAGCAGCAGCAGCAAGTTTCAGTTCCAACTGCATTCTACATAAACTTTTCCTTCTTTTCTCCGTGTTCGTCCTCTTTTCTTCTCTCTAATTCACCATTGTTCCCTTTTTGTGCGGAGGAAGCACCAGGAAAACTACATAATAATGTCGGTGTAAAGAAAAGACTGGTCATAAATATATCACAGCGAGAGAGAAAGAAAAACCGGAGTTTCTTATCCTTTCTTCTTTATTGTACTCAGCTGTCTAAAAGGAAAAATACGCAGTGTGCAATTATTTGCACTTTATTGTTATTTTCTTTCATATTTCTAAATTATACACGAAGCCAACGTCCTTAATTCAACCAAAAAAAAGCTTCTGCAGACTATTACCGTAATTTTTATTCGTTCGCACGAATCTTCATGCCATCCGTCAAAAAAGACTTTTAGTGCTTCGTCTCTACACAGGAAAATAAATTTAACGTGCATTTAAAGGCAAAGAAGGAAAAATCAGAGAGAAAATGCTTTCTCTCTGTTGATTAATGTGCCGACACACATTAAATACCTCTTGAATTTGTATGCGTGACTCTTGGTCCGAAATGATGTCCCTGTCACATCGTCGTCATCTTCCTCTTGTTCTCTTGTTTCCTTCCTTTTCCTCGCTTCCTTAGTGCCAGCAGGGAGAACAAGCGAGAGTGCACACGCACGTCCACACACAGAAAGAGACTTACCAGTGGCAGATAAAAAAGACTGACGAGATTAGAGCTGAAAGTAGTGTAACAAAAAGCTTCTAGCCACGCGGAGAGCCGCCCAGCGATCACTTCCACTTCCGTGCTTATTGGTTGTTGTTGATGAAACAGAATATAGAAGACATACACACACAGAGAGAGAAAAAATAACAAGGACGAAGTAATCAAGATACCTCAAAAAATATTGATGGCACAAAGCACAGAAAAATAATCGCTGTTCACTTTGGTCCATAAGCTCGTATTTTTTTCTTTATTATCCGCTGCTGGCATACGACGACGGCAGTACCGCAGTTGGAGTTGTGGGGTACAAAACAAGTCAAGTCAATGCCAACGACAAGAAAAAGAGCTCTAACAAATACCTAGTAGAGATACTAGTTGGTATATCGTCTTCCATCTACCTGATCATCCGCCGCAGCAGCAGAACGCGCACGTCATTATCGTTATCATCATTAGCAGAAGCAGTAGTGACTGTGCGGTTATTTCAACGGTGGTTCTATATTCTAGTTAAACGGTCGAAACGTACACGACACGTTCTTATTACTTTTTTTTATCAAGACTGTTGTACCGGTATTTACCCGTTTTTTATTTTCTTAATTAGTTTGACTGTAACTGGAGCGTTAAACTCGCACCCGAGAGAAAAAAAACGAGAAAAGTTCCTCTCGCACACACACACAAGTACACGCGGAAAGATTTTTTTGCAAAATTCAGTGGCAAGTTGTGTGTAGTTCGTGGTGGTCGATGGTGGTGTGATGTGCATTTTTATAATTTCATACGACTCTATAGTATAAACACTTCATTTAGTATTAAACACGGAACGTTAAAAACGGCTACATTTTTTTAAGTTTTTTACTCGATCACAGCTTCTCTTAAAAGTATACAAAGATATAGCGCGTAGGAGTAATACGTAAATGAATAAATTATTATAAAGTACCTATTGCACGAGCGAACAGACTTTTCTTCGTCTGTTCATTGTACTGCCGGAAGGAAGTGTGTATTTTATTAAGGAAAAAGAAGCTCTCGTCGTAGGACCATAATCGGCCTTCAAGATGGGAATGGGAGAAGGACCTGGCTTCACTTCCAGTGAAGATTTTTGGTCAGTTGCTGTTGCTGTTGTGGTCTGCTAAATAAAAACTACAAAAACCGCTGACTAATAAAAAATAACGTAGTAAATACACTTTCGGTGTGTCTGTGTTTTTTAAATATTAAAAAGCATTTCTGGTGTGCAGGTGTGTTAATTTATGTATGTGTATGTTTGACGTCAAAATAACACCAAACTAGTTTCAAGTACTGTCCCTTCCAACGGAGATTCGTATTACGCGTGAAGATAGTAAATACTGAAGATCTTGTGGGAATGTTAAATAAACGTGCCCGTCGTGAGTCCTCTTTATCGTGCCGGGTCCTTAATGATTAGACTGGCCTAAAGTCAAAAATAAATAAAACACTTTTTTCCTTCTTCGTTTCTGCCACCTCTCTTGGGAGTAAATGTCTACGTGTGCTCCCATTTCGAAGATTTTGGCCCACAACTCATCCTGATCACCGATGACCCCATAATATGCTACTTTGCGTTATTCTAACGGTTTGACACTGACATTTCATAAAACTAATACTGATAATAATGTGTAATTTAGAGCAGAGGAGAATTAACCGTAATGTAGTTTGATTTAAATCGCTTCTTCATGCTTGCCCAATCTGCATATCTTGCATATATACCTACGTGGCTTATGGAAGAATAGAAGCAACATTTTTTCCCGATTAGTATCAAGTATAAACCTGAATGGTCTATTATCTTTAGCCTATAAGTTTATCGCTTACGCATGTTTCGCCTAACTAAACGTGTCGGTTATTTGTAAATTAAACATTCCTAACCGCATTTTTGCTGGTGCTATCTTGATGCATGACAAGTGTCTCTCAAAGTAGAACTAAATGATCCTTATAAAACTAATCGACAACTTGAACAAGACGTTAAAAATGCTTGTCAAGATTAGATCAAGTGGCTAGAAATTTGGTTTCATGTGAGCATAAGCATATAAATCTACTGTCGTTTTTAGTATGAAAGGAACAAGGAACCAAATTGGTTATTTTGGCATGTAAAATTTTTTTTGAGTCATTCTTTTTGGAAGCTAGCCTATTTGATCAGGCAGGACCTACAACAGTACAGTAGTTCTACTCTCTCTGGCTAAAACGTGTGTAAGCACCTTGTTGTACAAAGTTGCCAAACGGAACCAGAGAAAAAACGTGTTTGTCATCATCATTAACCACAGGATTTATATTTTTCGAAGTGGTCACACATTTTTTTATCTAATCCCACCAAACACTTACACTAATGGAAGGTCTGGCACAATCAAATCTCCTAACAGCAGCTGTCGTGTCGTCGTCGTCGAGGAAGATGGAAAAGTTTTTGGCTAAACGTTGGACACTTTTTAATCAGTCTTAGCTTACCTCTCTGTCGTGTGTTTCAGGTGTGCAAATTATTATTATTGCTTTATCGTTAATGTAGCAAAACTTTATTATCCACATCCTCCTCAAAACAAACAACAGCAACACCAGAGAGCAGTGGCGCAGTATCCCCCCACCCCTAAAACGGCAACCGGTAACGCAATCACTTTTGCTCTCAATGTGACGCTTCAGTGATTCTCCCTTTGCGCGTAAACAACCTCTGCTAAGCTTAAGTGGTAGTAATCTCATAATGGACGCGCGGCTATACCACAGTGCAAATCATTAAGATGATCATGATGACTTGAGCCATTACAGTCTTTTTTTTTTAGAAAAAAGCCTACTCTCAGTCAGTTCACTCTCTCATAGCAGACCCCTCTCTGCGATGCGCAATGCTGCAAATATGCTCTCTGATTACTTGTCTGTGCCGTTGTTGTTACCTTCCCTTTCATTTGCCCTCGTTTTATACCGCTGTAATTTTGTAGGCTTACAACACGTACCTAATACTCGCGCTTGTAATAAGTTCCTTATTTTGCACACACACTCTCAGTCAGTCAGTCAGATATCATCGTCTTGGGGTAAAAAAAGCAATATAATAGGTAGGTATTAAAAATACAAAAAGAAAAATCCAAACGGATGCTTACGTATCGTGTAGAAATATTAAATCAATACATTTTAGCACAAAAATGCATTTTTAGAGATTAATTGGATCTAAGACTAATTAGCTGAGATGCGTTTTTACTCTCGATACGATTTATGCTGATTATAAGAACAAAACAGCTTTTTAATTTGTTGCTAAACAGAAAGGATGCAGCATAAAAATAAAATGACGTGTACACAAGCCTTCAGCTAACAACTCTATATATAGCGTGTAACTGATAGATATATAGCAATAATATTACCAAGTAGAGTTAAAAGGGAGAAAAAAGTGAAATGATAAACGGTTTATCATCATAATTATGATTAAAGTTGTAATGCAACCAGCCAATGCGCGCACCCAGTGCAATGCATGAGGGTATATTACGTGAGGTTGTGTTAGTAATACTAATTTGTACGTTGGTAAAATTTCATGAATGACTGGTATAAAAAATAGAAAAGACGATAATAATAATATTGTGGCTGCAATGGTCTCTCATTTTTAGGTAGTTACTCGTGTTCTACACGTATCATCATCATCATCATTATCATCATTAAGATAGACGGACAGACACAAGCAAGTGTCTATCTTGTCTGCGTAGTTGTCCATTTTCTAATATGCCTCATCATCATTACGACCAAGGTCTGTAGAGCAACTAATTGTTACAACTGGGAGCACAGTTCCAATTTATTGTCGCTCTCCATTGCTACTTGGTTCCGTTACTGTCATAATTATCCAGCAGTAGAGTGCGAGAGAGTGAGATAGAGACCAGTGCAAATTGACCTGTAAATATAGAGTTACAGTTAGCAACAACTTGCGCAACACTTTTGCTGGGGTCGTTTTTCTTGACCAGTCAGTTTTTTACCAGAGGGGTGGTAATATTATTACAGCCTCCGCTGGCTCATCTCTGTTTTAAGTTTCACTTTGTTTGCCCGTTTCCCCTGTGTGTGAGTGTTTTAAATGGTGTTTTCCTTGTGATGCATAATTCATGAAGTGTGCAGAAAATGGGGCTAAATTCCATTAAAATTTAAAGCTTTATTATGCAAACCGCCAACTCGTAATCCAATAATTTAATGTTTCAAATTATAGCCCTACTCTGTGTGCCTGGTTTGTAGTCTGCTGCTGCTGCTGCTGCTTGTAGCGCAGCATGTTTTGTGTTTGTGTTGTTGTCGTGGGCGGGTTTTAAAGAGAGATGCTTTTACAGCAGTTTTGTAACAAGAAGGACGTTGTAATCTTTGCCCAGTATTCTCCTCATCAGCAGCTTTTCCATCATCGGATAATATGTTTGAGTATATAATGGTAGGTGCGCTCATGTACTACTTTATTCCCTTTATATGATCCCTCACTAATTAACTTTAGTATTCTCAAACAACTTGTGGACTTTTGTACAAATATCTCATCAAACAACACTTGACATAGTTTGAAACGGCTCTTTCGCAATCGTGAAGTGCTTTCGTTATCGTTTCTAGAGGTACCTCACGACAAAGTAGAGTAGGGTAAAAGATAGGAAGGGAAAATTTTCGGTGACGGTGACACATACACACAGCTAGAGCTCTTTCGAGTACAACTATCTTTTGCTTCTCCAGAAACCTTTTACATTAATTTTCTTTACGCGGCCAAGGGAAAATATCTCGTTCAGGACCACTCACTCAGTTTTGAAAAGAAATCGCATTGGGGTGTGTATTTTGTGGTTTTTGCGTAATCAACAAGCTTATTCATCGGTAACGCTATACACTATTATAAAAGGAATAACGGAATAATAATAATAATCATAATGGCTGCTGCCGTTACCCCACTGATATGAGAATACCTCATAAAAATGTCCACGCGTATAGTTTGCCTTTGCCACACCTTTTTAACCTTCTCCAGCTGGAAAAAAGTAGCTATCCATTTGCCTTTTTACTATTTCCCTCCCAACGAAACCTCCTGCCGTTTCTTTATTCCTTTCGTCAGCAGCCTCTGCCCCAGGAAAACTCACACAAGTAACAACAAACTGCCAACATTTTCCAATACATTCGGCACGACGATAACCCGCATTTTTCCTCTTAAAATAATATGTAGTTCATGGCTTATTGACTCCTCGCGACTGTACATAACAACATCGTCGCGCTACAATCTCGCTCACAATTACCGTTATTTTTTGTGTTGTTCGCGTGTCTCGGTAATAACCGATGATCGATGGATTACAGCTAGCCGGGGTATTTTTTTGACGACCTACGTTTTTCCTCGCTCGCGTTTTGTTATTAATGCTAATGCTACCATCCGTTTATCAGTCCTGATCTCTCGCAGAGAGATACCTAGAAAATACGTGTATGCCCGTAAAAATATCAACATTGAACTTGTCATTGTTCCAGTATTCGTCTCGCCTTTTGATGGGGGAACACTGTGTGCACCGCGTGTCCTCCACAACATATTTGCAAAGAGAATACTAGCACAATAGCACACCTACAATAAGTGGCTTAATACAACATAATTTATTTGGTATTGAGCGTTAATGAATGAAACAATGTCACGCGTTACTTTACTTAAATAGTGATACAAACCGTGTGTAGAAATAGGTTGGTTTGTCACCGCCGCCGAACTGCCGATCTGGTATCTCCGGGAAAAATGGCCTTTAGACGTGACAATTTTTTCAGCATTTTTATTCGACCCAAAAATGTTTTTAAAATGACTAGCAGCTTAGAGAGCTTTGAGAATGTAACAAAAAGAATGTATTATATATACATACATACTACTGAAGTCTCAACAAACTTTTTGATGTTGTCTAGTCTCTCTGTGTAATTTAATATTAGTCTTGCCTGCCTGTCATACATCATCAATTCATCAGGGGAAATGACGATGATACGTGATGATGAGAATGAACTAAAACTCACCACCACCACCACCACCAGCAGCAGCAGCAAGTTGAGCAACTAGACATTTATAAAGTAGTTGTCGTACTTTTGGCCTTGTGAATTAATTAACATGTTTAACATTACTCCAACTGCTTAGTCCTTACTAGAACCGCTGCTAGAAGCAGCATAAAAGATTAAAAAACAGTCAGCAGCAGAAGCTGTAAATGTGTAGTGAAGCGTAAAGTAATTAAAGCGGGTAAACTTTTTTAGCAAGTAAGTGGAGAAAATAGTAAAGGAGTAAAATGTACCCCGTGTCTTTTATTAGGGGAAAGAATGTAAAGACATTTCATGTCACACGAGAGAGAAGAAAGGAAGATAGTGAAGCGAATCCTTTTTTTTTATCATAACTTTATCTTCCCTTCAGTTTTCTACAAAGGAACAAAAGTTTCAAAAGGAAAAGAGCGATGGAGTAGTAGTCGGCTTGTTTTCTTGTAAAAAAAGCAGTTTTTGGAAAATGGGGCTAGGTAAATGGTCTGTGAGAGTATAGATGTGTGTAAAAAAAAGAGGAAAAATGAAGACTCATCAAATTGTCTGTTGGAAAGGGTGACTGTAATAACGTCTATTTTTGTAATTACATTATTATTACTTTCAACATCGCCGTCGTGCGATGATGGAAAGAGAATAAGCTGGCGTTTTGGAATTGAGGGGGAGAGGGGGAAGTTGAGCACGATGTGTGCTAGCTAATGAAGATTAGATTTCCTACAGCAATGCGACAGATAAATTTGATAGATTGTGTCGCTCTGCTGCTGGATTGAATTCGTTAATTGTGCAGCTTAAACCTATATAGTGTGTGGGGAATGGACGACGTAGAAACTTTTTTAAAGTTGGTAATATCTTTACGCCCGACTGAACAAAACAGCAAAAATTTGATCATTATCCCCGTGTTCGGGAACGTGACAGGCTCCACAGCGCATAGCGGGAGATGGGATTATTAATAGAAAGACTGGGACAAAAAATAAAGAAGAAAAAATCCTCAGAAAAGGTCGTGTCTGCAACAAGAATACCAAAACGCCATCCCCCACTGGAATTTTACTAGCAAATAATCTTTACTTTATTTCATGCCGGAGTTTACTAAACGTGTACGGTCACATATTTGTGTAGGTCAGAGTTTTTATGGTAGTACCAACTTCTCTTTAAAATAAATTTTACGGATCAAATCGTAAATTGATGGGGATACACGACACAGGGGACAAGGCGAAGGCTGTATGATGGTGGTGGTGTGCATTACAGGAAAAAAACAGATACATTTACAATGACAAAGATGACTGACACGGGGAAATTGAAGAGGGGGTTAGGTAGCAGCAAAGTAACATTATATCATCATTATTTACTTCACTCATGCTAGCCATTTGGTAGATTTGCACGAGTAAAAGAGGTTATTATGCAAATTGTTGTATCATCATCATCGTCATCATTATCGGCGTTGTTGTCAGTACGAGAGAAAAAAAAAGAAAAGCTTGAGCTTCGTTATTTCCATTATTTTCAGCATCACCCTCAATCTTCTCGGGTGCTCGCCCGTTTCAACTATCCTACACAACTATTTTGCTTTTATCCAATTTACTTTTCGCTTGACTACACGATCCCTCCACGAGGAACGGCGTTACGAGAGCGAGCGCTTTCAAGTATAGCTAAAGTTGTAATTTTGTTACCACTTGAATACTTTTACCGCCATTAACTATTTTTCCGTTATTTCAAACTATGGTAGAGAGATTGGCTTCCTATTTAGTTGTGTAACAGTTTTAGGTTATATTTTACATGTAGTTGGGAGAGAGAGAGAGGGAGAGAGACAGAGAGGAGAAGAGCTAAAAGTTTTTGGATTTTGAAGGCTCAAGGTCAATAGAATTAATGTCTCGTTTTTCACTGCTCCTCGTATTCTCTCGTTATCTGTTATTTCACCATCATTCTACTTGTACTTTGTAGACTGCTGATGAACACAATGGTAATGATGATGATGATGATGATGATGATAGTGAGATGTATGAGGCAACATAACTTGGTGACACAAAATGGCATGTGGCATGATGATGAAGTTTTGCCTTGGATGAAGGCGCTTCCTTTAATACTTCAAAACACAATAACTTTTCTGCGAAAAAAAGAACAATAGTATTTGCACAATTAGTTCCTCTTGTTGCTATTATTACCTTTTCTTCTACTCTACTTTTTCCCCTAATTTTCATGTTCTCTCCGACCTGCTGCAAGCTGCAATTTACGTTGTTAGTATTTCGAGAAAAAAAATTGTTGCTGTAAAATGAGGTGCATGCTTTAACCTTTTCACATTACGTGTAACTAGTCTCTGTGTGTGTATGTGTGTGTTTTAGTTCTTGGGTTTTCGTACGAAATTATTGTCAGTCACTTTATTTCTGTCTCTCTAATTTTAACTTTGTGTGTTTGTTGTTTTACTTGTTTTGTCAGAAGAAGCTGCGCAAAAAAACAACCGTCAAGTCATAACTCTGTTTTTCACATATTTTGACAAAAAATCCTCTTGAATCAGTATATTTGCTTAGTTTGAAAAGTAGCAAATTTATCTTGTGCCGCCATTTTATATTTTTTATCGTCGATCTTTTTTTTTGTCGATTTACGACATTTTGGTGTGTGTATCTGTGTGTACTTTGTATTCCTGTGTATTTTGTCAGTTGTTTTTACATCATCGTCCATTACCACTATCACACGAGAGCTACTAATTAACATCTTCGTATATTTCTGCCTCCTCCGGATTCCCTAGACGGGCGACAATTTAGACCATGACGCATTGCGTTATAGCTCGACTCCCCACTCGTATACGTGGTATATCGAAACCGTGTTAAAAACTTCACTTTTGAGAGGACCAAGTAGCTGTACCTTTTCGTAAATTTTGAATAATCCCATGTCTCTGTCTTTTTGTTGGCGTTAATCTCTGTCAATTTTAAAAAATTTATACACAAGCTTTACTCTGATCCTGTTTCTTTTGTTTGATGACTTGTGTCATCCCTTTCCTACGCAAGTTTAAGCCCGTCTTTGCAAGCGTCCGCTCCCGTGTTTTATTGTTGTTGCGCCTCTCTGTCGTAAAATGTTATCAGTGGATGACATCCTTGCACACGTACTATCCCTAATTATTTATCCTCATATGCCGCTGTGTGGCAAGCAATAGACAAAGACGTGCCATTTTTATATTCTGAAATATCGGCAGTTTGCCATCTATATGAATGAAAAAAAATATTAGAGACATCTCCTAAAAATAGGAAGAATGCGAAGGGCACACATCCTCCATGACTTTGTTTGTCTTTCAAGTTAACTACGGAAAATCTCATTCGAAATAAAAACAAAAATCCGGAATGAAATATTCGCGACACGGAAACCTGTAAATTTTGAAGCTGTCCACGAGGCGTCTTTCTCGTTGGCACTAAACTTGAAATGGAAAAACAGAAAGGGCTTTATATATTATCCTATTGTCAGGATGTTCGTTGTTGGAGGTCAAATCCTATAGGGTTAGGCATGGATAACATTGAATTTAGGCAAGTCGATGACTCGCACACATTTTTCGCCTCTCTCTCGTTTTCTCTTTAAAAATTGCCCGGATGACGGTGTGTATCCCTGAAACAAGCTGATGACTTTGTAGACAGACAAAAACGAATGGGGCACTGGGGTACTGTCACTCCTTCGTTTTTTTTCTCTCTAAAAAAATATAATCTCCCCAACTTGGTGCTTGTGAGACTGCCTGGTATTCGCCAAAGTAGAGCGAGAGAACTGTTTGTTGTGGTGGTTTGTGTGGCATGGTGGCTGGTGGCATCCGGCTGAAAAGTCTGCCTTGTTTCACGTCAGCTAAAAAAAGCGAGTGAACGAGAGGGCTGCAGGTATTGTCTTAGAAACTTTTGACTCTCTAGTTCTCCTTCTATCTCTCAGAAGTTTTTTTTGAGTCATTCAAAAATAATGGAATAAATAATCACTTTTTCGTTGCCGAAAAAGGAGGCTGTCTGTAAGCTGCTGGTAGAATGTATAGAAAGTACGAAACTACGCTGCGTCAAAACTATGCATTGCTAGAGTATTATATGTTTTATCAGGGAAGCAAAAGGATAGTTTCAGCATAATTGAAAGTTCATCTCGTCGTTGCCCATCTCCACTGCTGGTCTAGGCATCATCATTTGGAGAGAACCCTGGTCGGTTTGGAAAGCGGGAAGAGTTTTCCTGAAAATTTGAAAATTCATTTCCGGACGAGCTGACCGCAGATATAGTAGAATATACCCTTAAGGAACGTAATTGTACCGGTTCGTAAAACCACGAGAACCGCATAATTATCCCGTTTTATGTATCTAGCAGCTGCTGTTTGCGTAGAGGGGGAGTACTACTAGGAACGGCAGCATTTTAAGCGTCATTAAATTTTGCTTTGCTTTGTGCGAGCTGCTTATGGTTGGTCGTATTCTCCCTCGGGCGTATTGTCCTCGAGAGAGAGGCTTTAATTGCTTTGGTTTGTGTATAAATTATGCAGGAAATGGCGGTATTTTTGTAGAATTCCGCACCACTGCTCCCTTTTGCTAATGCCGCTTTGCATGTCATGCTTTTCGTTCCTGCTGTTGAAAGATTTCCTGTCGATTTTTATTATTTTGGCGAGAAATAAATTTGGTCATAAAATTTACAACGGGTACTACTGGTATATTCAAACATTTTCTTTATGTTCTGGGAATTTTTTTCTCTATGTGTATACAGGCGAGGCATAGTTGTCGAGAAACGGGGTAGCAAAGCGGAGGGCGCTACTACAACCACAACTGGAGCTGGTAGCGGCGGGGAAAGCAATAATAATAGTGGCCGTGGTGCTGCCGGGGAAGAAGGAGGCTGTCACAGTAAAGCTAGCAAGGGGAACGACGACGACAACAATAATAACAATAATAGTAACGAGCCCGCAAGTAAAAACATCCTAGTCGGGACCACCAGCGTTGGCGGCAGCAATTCCAATACTAATAATAACAATAATAATAACAACAATGACGAGGCCGTTGAACAACAATACAATAAGAGCAATAGCATAGTCACTGACGTCAATAACAACAACAACGAGAACTGCTTTCACCACATCACCATGACCAGTGAGGATCTCCTTCAGCCGGGACACATTGTCAAAGAAAGATGGAAGGTGGTAAGTACCTAACTAACAAAACATAAGCCAAAAAAAGAAAATGTTCTCCCGAGAAGAAAGGAATTTCGCCGAGAATAAAGGAAAATGAAATTTTTACAAGCCCTTTTCCTGTAATTCAGTGACAGCTGCTGGTGCTAAATGTGGGATACGGAAAAAAATGTTCCCTGATTTTATTACATTCTTTATAACCAGCGTACTGTTTCTGCATACAAGTTTTTACTTTTGTCCGCTGTAACTTTCAATTCTCCCCCCAGGGGAGGGTCTCTACAAACCCTTGTAGCATGTCTAAAATAATACTATTTGTGTTAACAGCACTGTAATCGATTTGGTTGGGTGGTTGTGTGTTGGTGTGTCGTTGGGAAAATGTCTTGTAAGCAATTTCTCGTATTGAAAACTTTCAATGTTCTTGCTATTTCCCCCCGTATTTTCCTTCAATTTTTTCTGTACATCGTGTCGTTTTTTTTTCGTTTCGTGTATGTTTCTAGGTGAAGAAGATTGGTGGAGGGGGTTTTGGCGAGATCTACGAAGGCGTAGATCTGGTCACGAAGGAGCAAGTTGCTCTCAAGGTTGAGTCGGCGAAACAGCCGAAACAGGTGCTCAAGATGGAAGTGGCCGTCCTCAAGAAACTTCAAGGTAAGCATGCAAAGCAAAAAGGCACCCGTATAAACTACTGGTGTATGAAGATAGTAGCAATGTAATTACAGATAAATATTTTTCGCCGAATTTTCGGATTTTCGGCTGTGTGTAAACTGCCAATGAAAACGGGATACAATATCGTGGGGCTCTGCAAGTGAAGCGTGCATATCCTTGATAGGCGAGGTTTATTAGCATCAGTAAAACGGAAGAATCTCCCACATGTGGTGATCATAAAAAAAGTTTTTCTCTCAGTCAGGATCACGTTCGTCTAATAATGAATATTCTCGGATGCCAGTACTATATTTGCATATACTACGCTTTTGCCTGAGCCCTCTCGTTTCTCTCTCTCTCTCCCTCTTTCGCCAATAAAACAACCAACGACTTTTACAGGCAAGTAGGAAGGAATCACATATGGCAGATTAAATTATTGAATAATATGTGCGAAGTGCGCAGGATTTTATGTGTGTCTGTTCAAGACATCATCCGCGGTAAATCCCACGATTTTCCCGGATTTAAGTGTCATCATGGCAGTTTGCCTCGATCTTGGACTACATAAAAATGGAAAAAGGAAAAATGTAATTTGTCAAAGTTGATTGATGATTGAATGGATGGAAACAGAGTAAAATATGCATGTCTGTTCTAGAATTTGTTCACATGTACGAGCGAGCGGCATTGGGGGAAATCATGCTTATGCATGAGCAATTTTCCTCCATCGCATCGCCGGCTGCGTTTGACTGACTGAATGAGAAATGAACTTGAACATGTGGGATCGAACACAAACAGACAAACAGCATGGAATAGAAATATAAAATTGTATTACGCACAGAATACCATTGTGGGAGAGCGGGGGAGAGAAGGGAAATCGGAATATATAATTTTTATGTCATTTCTTGTTCGTGCATGCACGACGGCACCGCCGCAGGAGAGATAATGCACAATTTACATGATGATAAATACGTCAAACGTCGTCATTCAAAAGGAGTAGAGGTTATTGCTGGAAGTAAGGAATAAAGCCACTCAAGAAAGAGAGAGAGAAGAAGAAGGACGAGAGAGAGAGAGAGAGAGAAATAAGAGCCCAATGTCAGTATTCGGTCGGAAATTATTTTTATTGGATCTTGCCATGTCTTTTAGCATCGTCGCGTGTATGTGTGTGTGTGTGTTCGACTAAAAGAAAGTTTTTTTGCACGAAAAACTTTTCCCCGTCGTTTGCTCAGTTTTCTGATGTGTAGGGAAATGAAAAAATGTTATTGCATGCATGACAGGTATTTTTTACATGTAGCGCACTGTAGGTAAACTAATCACACGGAAACTTGATTTTATCTCTGTCTTTCTGTCTCTCTCTCTCTCATACACACTGCATGTTTGCTTATCTGGAGGGAGACGACCGCAAAATAAGTACATTTTGAGGAAAGTAAAAAAAGTAAGTTAGCAGAGCAAATAAAACTCTATAAAAAGACGTGTCCATCCGATCGTACTTCTGAATAATCCATCATCCCCGAGCAATCCTGTATGTGTAATGTATAGGCGCGGGCAAGAGGCATTATTTTTAGGGCCATTTCCTATTGCCACAAAAAGTCGTGCGTGCAAAAACTGCTGAGCAGGGGGAGGAAATAAACATTTTATTAGAAACCTCTTCTTGTCAGTCACCAGAAAAAAAGTGGTAGTCTTGAGTCGTGACATCATCATAAGTACATATCGCACGAAACTTTTTCCCGTCTTCTGTTTTTTACGACAAAAAAAAGTTTAAAAGGGATCCACATATTTTTTTCGGGATTATTAACCCACTCTACTTGCAACCCTTTTTTTACGACAAGGAGACGTACACATCCGGAAAATCATGTCACTTTTATTTCATCGTGATAATGGGCGTAGTATCTGTACCGGAATTGAATTTATGAGAAGAACGGTTTAAAAACTTTTATTCGGGGTTACTTTCCTCCTTTATCCCATCCTATGTACACACAAAGACACTTTTTCCCCTTTTGTTGCTGTTCCTCCTTTTTATGAGCGATGCTTATCCAGGGTGGATCCTCCTGCTGTGTGTTTGACCCAGCAAGTTAAATGTTTACACAGGGAAATTAAGCGGAAATCGCATTCTACTCCTTTTGCCTGGTAATAATAATGTCGTTTTTATCAGAAAACAATATGACTACTTATACGAGAAAGAAAAAAAAGTTTTTTTCCGCGCTAAAGGAGGGATTTCCTGGGAAAAGGGATCTAATGCGGAAGCTCCAATTATGTCATTTCAGAGGAAAAATAGTCTTCTACATTACGCGTGTTTTTTTCTCGTTGCGTCGTTTGTTTGTTGTTCTCTATTCCTTGTTATTTATTAACAAAGTTGTTGCACTTTGTGCTTTGCCAGCAGACAAAAAAGCACAGGCAATTGTAATAAGTAAAGTTCCAATTAATATGTTGCTAAAATGCCCAAAATATGTATGTATTTATGTTCTTTAAAATGCCAAAATATGTGGTTAAATATGTGGCTATAAATAATACATT
>JAHZNE010005434.1:0-29745 GCA_027744055.1 Callyntrura sp. NNG-2020
TTCTGTTACAATCCTACATAACTTTCATTACATCATGTAAATAACTTGATTTTGCTACTTTGTACGTCTACGTCAGATATACGTGGCAAAAATAGTCTTCTTAATAACTGTAATGTGTTCATCTCTCAGCGTCTTGTGTATTTCTGATCGAAAGGTAAACACACCTATTTGAAGTCAAGTCAAGATTGACATTAACAGGTTCACGTAACAAGTGAACCATACGCACCTAATGGTCCCCCTCTGCAATGCGATTATGAACTATTTGTATGAATGAGAGTAAAAAAAGATTAGCCACTTATTATTAATATTTACGTAACCGTAATAACTCACGGTAAAAAACACAACAAAAAACATGAAAGGAGCAAAATAGAAGGGTTTGTTTTTTGTTGTGTTGCGGTACGAAGAATTACATACGTAACCCTCTTTTTAACACCCTTTTTACCCCTTTCTATATTCCAGAGATTATGTCAAAGCCTAACCACTTCGGTAAGATACTGTCTTTTTCCATAGCCAATGACTGGGGTTGTTTTATTCATAAAGTGACTTTGAAAGTCCACTGTTTGCCATAATCATTTTTTATTTACCGTATCACGTCAATCCTTTTCAACAAGTCCTGAGAAATTGCTCACTTGAAAACTGACTGACAACCGAGAAATATATCTAAGTATAAAATGTACTTACTGAAAAATGCGTTCGCTCTCCTCCCTCTTTCTATAAAAAATGTGGTGTATCATGAACGAGTAGAGATCCAAATGGTACCACATTAGCACACACGAACTATGCGTGCAAAGCATGTTACGAACAAGGGGAGCTAATGACAGATTTTTCTGTCGTAAAAAATTAGGATTCTCGATTGCTCCCGCTTTACTGGAGTAAAAAAAATGTTAAAAATGCATTGATGTGCGAGTACGCATGGAACAAAAGCGTATATTATTATGTACAATGCCGCTGAGCCAAAATTGTATGCTTGTTGTGTGTACCTGATTGTATTACCGACTGTCAGAACTCAGAAGCAATAATAGAGAATAATAAAAAATAATAATTGGCCAACCATCCTCAAAATTTTACCCCAAAATTTCCTCTTAAAAACACATATTGTTCACTCTTTTTTCTTACGTACAAAAAATTGGGGCTGGTAGAAATTTCACTATTCACGCTCGAGCCTATTTTCTAGCCCTCGGCAAATTGCCTTTTTTTCTCGGTATTGATTTACAACTGATACTTATACTGTTTTTTATTCATTTTGTGGAGAGCCCCTTTCTGGTAACAATAGTCAATAGTCTGATGCGCGAGTATTCATATATCGTATATATGTATAATCATTCATATCATTTTCAGTCCCTTGGTTGGCGTGGCGTATCTCTTTACCTATTCATTTTCTGTTTTTTATAAACCATAAAAAACGTATTGACATGTTTCGTCACAAACAAGCTGTCTGTTGTGCATGTACCCATTGTTCAGTTATATGCGATGATAAATCGTATTTTGATTGTTGATAATTGACTCATTTTCATGTCTATTACGGAACGAACACAAGGTCGGAAATTGGGTAACTGGTAAATGTCTTTGTGATTTAAATTAACATTAATCATATCTTAATTTAGATTACTTTTTTATTTATGCCAGCCTATACGTTTAAAAGTAAATAAGTGGTTAGAATTTCCTTTTTATTCTGGATATGCTAAAATTAATTTGTTTTAATTTAGATCATCATGCATAAGTATGTAGTATGACGATTCATAGTAAACAGTAACAAAGAAATTTAGAATGGAAACGTTCGTAAAATAAGCGGAAGAACGGAATGAAATTATCTATATATAATTTGCTCCTATTAAAACGTGTCCCATTATCATGTAAAATGTAAATTTTGGAACTGCATTATAATGTTTTTTAACTTGTGTTTTCATAAGAATAATCACAACAAATGTTATCCAAAATAGCAGCTAAAATATGAGACGTATGCCTTATCTGCCTATAATGCAATTTGAAAATATCGTCATTCAGATGTGTTGTTATTTGAAAAATAATCTTGTGTCAGCGGTAGAAATACGATTGTGTGTTACAGGTAATAACATCAAATATAGAACTTTCAATCGCTCCACTAAAATGACTCAGCAGTGTGGGAGTTTGAAGTTCACACAATCAACAAAAGGGCACGAAATAGAAATGTTTTCAGCTTTCTGCACGTTCAGCCTACTTCCTGGTAAAGATAAGGATGATTAAGCACAAAAATGTGTTTATTTATAAGTTGTTGTAAGTACATACGTTACGTACATTACATTTAGAGACAACTGATAATAGAGGGTGAGAGATTGGTAATGAAGCAAGTTAACATTATTAGAACCTAAACCCACATTCATAAAAAGGTGAGAACAGGCAATGGAGCACCAGATGTGAGTTTAAATTAGAAACTTACCACTCGACTGACTAGAGCCACCTGAAGACGAAGGGGAGCATGTGCCAGGTTCATCTGATAAGGATCCCGTTTCTGTCATTTTTAACCTCACACAGACAGTGGTGGCTTCTCTCACACCACTAGGTAGTAACTAAAATCTTTTTCCAATGATGCTACCACCACTATTATTAATCACGCCACGAAAAACGTAAAAAATCTTTATTGCATGTTCTTGATCGTAAAACACCTTCGTCTGTACTGACAGCTCAGAAAGAAGTCACCAGAGAGTCAAGAAACAAACATATCACTGTAATCTTGGGGTCTACAAAACAACCGAACTTAACGGAAGCACAAAACGACAACGTTTTAGTAGCAATTATTCCCGACCTTGCCGAAGGTTTTTCTTGAAGAAACGAATCAAAACAGGAAATGTTTAGTTCCGGTTTTCATCAGACTGTAATGACACACGTTGTTAGTTTTTACAGCAGAAAAGTTGATACTGTCTGATAGTATTTCACTATTTCGAAGTCGAATGTAAAGTAACAAGTTGTTGTTCCGTGCCTCCTTGTAATATTCCCTGAGAGTATCGTCCCGTCAAGACAGAAAAGAAATCCACACGCACACCAATTCTCTCTCCCTCTTTCTTGACGAGTTTTTAGGATGACGATGATGATGCTGTTGTGGATAGAGGAGTAAGCCACGGAATATCCGAAAGGAACGAGAAGAAAATCAAGTGGTATAAAGAAATAGAGTCTCTGAAATCTGAAAAAAGCAGGCAGGAGGAAAACGTGTGACATATGAACGCAGACTCGCTGCACGAGAATCTTGAAAAAAGGCAGGATAGAAAGAGAGAGAGAGAGAGTGAGAGGATTTTGAGTTCGTTACGATGATAGGATGTTGGTTTGGTTTCGGAGTCTCTTCACCAGTTCAAAAAAGACATATTTTGTTCCTGCTGTTGTTATGTTGTGTATGTACATGTCGCATGCTTCAGGGTTTACAAAAAAAAGTTGAAAAAGGGAGAAAAATATGAAAAACAGAAAAATAGGGAAGTTGTTGGGCAAGTCGAGTATAAAATCATATTGAACGTGTGTGGTGATGATGGTGCGATGGTACTATTAGCAGTGTTGGCATAGGTTATTCTTTGTAGAGTATTATCGGAGAGAAGCAGTGTGCAGAGAAACAGGCAAGCTGCTGAAAATATTCCTTTTTGCTACTGCTGTGCTGTCGGTGTGGACTAGAGAAGAGGGAGAACTTTATTGTATTTTTCACGATATTATAAAGTGAAGTGGAAAAGTATAGTGGAAAGAGAGATTTCTGTTCAAAACAGCAATAACAATAGGAAGTCTGTTACAGAGAGACGGGAGAGACGCATAATAATTTTGATGGAGCTAATTCCTACTCTTCTCCTGGTACAAAAATATTCTCGTTGTGTACGACTTCTTTCCATTTCCCCGACTTGTGAAAAATATGTTCTGATATGTGCTGTTCGGATAAGGGATGAAAAATTTGTGGTTTGGTGAAGATGAAACTGAACTGATTATTAAATAGACGTAGGCAATTCCTATTGCATGTGTAGTGTATAGAAAAAAATAGATATGTATATACTGAATGCTTTTGAATATTATGCTTTATGCTTATATGTACATATACTTACAAGTACATACCTACACCAAACCAATACGTGCCATATTTTTTTCCACTGAACAACAAAACAATAAAAGACTTTGATCTTTTCCTCTCACTATTTTTTCATCCTTGTATGTTGTTTCTCTCTCCGGATTTTTCACAATCCGTATTATTGCATTTGTACAGTTGCATTTCTAACAAAAACCTCTCGTCGAAAATTTTATGAATTTGTCAACTTTAATTTGTTGTGTTGTAATTGCTCAAGATGTTTTTGCGTCTACTTTTACAAAAAGGCAACACTTCAATGCTTTCTTTGGTATCTTTGTATTAATGTTATAAACAAACGTGAACGTGTTCTTCACACAAATTTTTCACCTTGCTTAACGTGCTGTACATGCTATGACTAAGACTGTATGACTTTACAATAGTGATATTTTTCAAATGATTCTTTAACAATCTGGAATTTAGGCAATGAAACGATGTAGAAAAATGGCAAAGCAAACGTGTACTTGTTATTTTGGAGTTATTTGCGTTATCCCAAAATAATTAACTGTATTTGTCACCAAAAATATAACCCCTCCTCGAAAACAGCTCGAAGGAGAGCCACAACAAACATGTAGAAAAAATCACTAAAAAGCAGCTATAAAATATGGTTGGTGATGGAGCACGTATAATTGAATAGGTTTTTTAAATCGAAGGGGCGCTTTCGTTTGTTTGGTGGGTTGAACCCTTTCATGACAGATAAAGTGATAAAAAAGCCACTCGTGTTGAGCAACACCGCAAACAACACACCCTCTTTATAAAAACATCCAACCCTAAAAAAGCCAAGATTTTTTCCCTGTTGCAGACTCACCGTAAATGGCAGGAAAAAGTCAGCTTTTAAACTGTTTTTTATACTAGCTGGTTTTTTACTAAAACCCCAATGAAATTCATTGATGAGCGAACAAACCCATGGGATATACATTATTGTAAAACATTCCCTTACCATAAAACAGTCCTTACCTTTTTACACTTCATTTCCAGAAATGGTTTAGGCATAATTTAACAAGTTCATTCAACAAGCAGCATACTTAATGCCAAGTACAAATGAACAAGTGCATCGTTGATACTTATGCTCTTTCATTTTCCGTTGATTCTAATTTTACCCAACACTCCACAACAATAACACCATCAAATTTTTATTTCTTTTGTTGCCATTCGAGTAACTCTGGTATATATTTTTCTTCGAATAAACGGGTTTCACTGGAAAGTACTTTTCTAGAAAAACGATATGTAATCAATACTCCTTCATTCTTCAAAACACCATATCACGATCGAGTTTTTTATTAGACTTACTTATTAGATTCATTCGAGAAGGCATTGTATGTCATGTAGATATAATTTCTAAATAGGTTCATCGTCACCCGCAGGAGTAATTAACATATACTGACACTACTGACAGCTATTGTGAAACACCTCAATCTCTATACATTTTCCATTATATTGTTGTACGTGTTATAATAAGTAGATTTGTTCAAAATAATGCGATTTCACATGTAATATCACTGTCGTGAAAAAATCAGCATAATCATTTAGTTTTGAGCTTCAGGAGATAAATAGCTGGACTTACCTTGAATAAAAATTGTAGAACATTCGGGCATACAGCAATATTAGTAAATAATGGAAAGAAGTTATTGTCATATTATGAAAAGAATTAAGACGGCGCATTTTTTACACTTCGCCGTTATTTGTAAGTCAACTGAATTTTTTAAATATTTTATGAACAGAAGAAACAGTGTACATGAGCAGAAATTGGGACAATGTCAAAAATTCATTTCATATTTAGTTATAAATGGATTAAACCTGCGATCAGTCAACGGGTTTACGGTGGAGAAAAGTGGAAGTGCTCCTAGGTTCGATTCCTTGATGGATCTTCAAAACTATCACTTGTGGGCGGGTGCAAAGACAAAAACTAAAGAGAATTTATCCAAATGGAACAAATGGAAAAAGTGGCCTTTATTGAACAGTCTAGGAGGTCCCCTCAATGAGGGAATTCTTCAACAAGGTTGGTAGACAACTTTACAAATCCAGGAACAGATCTAATTAAAAATTCAATTCATATGCCAACATGACTATATTTCTGGGCACACATTATATTATACTAAATAATTACTTTGAGTAATTAATTGATTTTCTCAATTCAGATGTATACCGCTCACATCCTGTAAATTTTCCAGAATTGAACCATTTCAACTCATTGGATCATGCAACTCCAACTTTATTCATCGGAAAACATACACAACGTGTCCGAAACCGAAAACGAGGGGGGAAAGGCAGGAAACCTAGTATGCTAGACAAACTGATAATTTCAAAGGTGAGATCCACTCCGTCCGTTCAATTTTGGAGCAAGCGTGATACAGACCCCAAACAGATTCCACATTCACCAAGCTCTGATGGGAGTAACACACCAAATACTACAAAGTTGACTTTGGTGGACAGCGAGTTAGAAAATTTAACCCCGGACTCACGTTGTACAGAAAAGTTAGGTTTATGTGCCAAGATGCCTACTAAAAGCATGGAGTGCTTGCTACACTGTCATTTGAGCTCTCATGCACTAGCTCAACCGTCAACAAAATTTTTGTTTCGGTTGCTGAAAGTTTTTACAACCTTTCCTAAAATGTTGTGTCCAACCTTTGGTCAAATTTACAATGACATTCCTTCTATTATAAAAGAAGCTAAAGGTGGGAATTCTTTACGGGGTTTTTTGTCTGACGTCGGCTTTGTTGAGAAAGCTCCTGTCAACGTTGACTTCATTAAAAATTCCCCGTCCGTATTATTCAATAATTTAGTAAAATTCGGCCAAGGCGAGGATCTAGACTTAGTACAGTCTACTGTAGACGCTGCAGAAACGGCAACCAAATTGCAACTTTCCGAGAAAAACTTATTTCCGTCTATGTATGGCAACCCATCATGCAAATTGGCTCCAAAAGAGGGTTGGTATGTGTCAATGATTGATGCTGTAACTAAACATCCCACACTATCGGATATTTTTCTGCGCGGATACTGGATTATGACACGAGGCTTGAGCTTGGAATTGATACCTCCTTTAGATGGACTTTTTTTGTCGTTTGTGTATTCTATCAAACTTTTGGCAGGGGTAGATTGTAGTATTATAGCGTATGCTGAACAGGGGAAGCCCTTCAAGTGCAAGCAGCCTCCACCTATTGACAACATTTTAGGAGAATATGAAACAGCAGAAAAGGAGCAAGAACAGGAGAACACATTCTCGTGGGTGGTGTGTGGTGCGCACCAAGTAGAAATACCAGACTGGATCCAAACTAAAGAGGGGCTCAAGGGTAAAAGTGGGGCTATTGATGATTCCAGTGAATCAAATAGCACAACGCTGGAAGGAACAACGTCTAGTGCGGGGTTAAACGATGAGTTAGCAAAATTTCCCAATCCAGATGAGGAAAATTCGTCAGAAGATAAATAAGTAGTAAATATACTGCAATTTTTCAGATCTAATGACTTACTAAAATAAATCTCCTAAAAATAATTTATCTGCTGTTTTTAGTGTTATTATACCACATACTTTCTCATGTTACCTACTAACACATTTTTAAGCCTCCCATTCATTCAACTGAAACATGCATGCATCAGCATAATCGACGAAAATATGGGCACCACGATGAAGTCATATCCACTGATTGACGATTAGATTTTTTCGCTCATTATGCTTTTTATGCGAATTATGCTTTTGAAAGGCCTTAACGATTAGGTATATACATACGTAGCGCACAAACAAATTACGTCGCACTAAATAAGTCAAGATATCGAATTGCAGCTTCCTTTGATCATTTGGTTTGATTGTAAACGCATGCAAGTGTAAATAGGCGTACTAACGTGTATGTGACGAAAGTGGGAACGAGGGTTAAATAACCGCCGTGCGCATTTGGATGATTGTGTTTTTTTCACAGAATGGATTTCAGACTGACAGCGAAAATACTTGCTACCAACGGATTCGATTCGATATAATTTTTGTGTTTTTGAAAAAGATACGCACGGTGATATAATGACAATAAATAGATAGGTAAGTATACATAATTTTGAATACATGATTTTGATCACCCCCTCGCCATGATTAAGTTTTTTAGGTAACGACCCATTTCGCTTTCAAGGAGAAACGAGTTGTCTGCCGAAGACATGAAAAAATCTTGCATGAGCACTGGGCGTAAACACTTGCATTCTTGATTGTGACATGGAAAATTTTATCAGCCGACGATACGCATGGTTTGTCACTCGTTTTGAAAAGTTACGACAAGATCGAAGAATCAGACGATAAATTGCTGAGTAAGCGCACCCAGTGGAACAGATTCAAAAAGATTCGCAAAGTCATAAGTCATAACGTGGCAAGTAGGTGCCAGCCAGCCAGTAGCATCAAAATAAGTCACTTCGATCAGTGAATCTGAACTTTAAGCGTTATTTCAGAGTCAAAAGATAGTCCGATAATATTCAGTTTTTTCATCCGATTTGAAAACTTTGTGAACAAAAATGAAAACTTTTAAAATATTCTTCGTTTGTGTTACATGGTGTGGTGTCTTCACAATTGCTTCCAGCAGTGACAGTGCTTCCAGTTCTGAATCAGCGAAAAACGAGAAAACCCCCCCGGCGACATCTTTCGTGGTGTACCATTCCGCTAGTCCTTCTACACAAAATGGTAAATGTATCCGATTAAAATTTAAATAATAAAAATAAAAGTTCTTTTATACGAGTAAGTATCAATGTGCTGTTTTTGACTCCTCCAGAAACGAAAAATGATGTTCCACTGGAAGCCCAAGAATCTCATCCTCAAGGAAAACGACAAAGTTACTCGTACGGAGCAACCCAACGTCCGGTTTCCTACCACGAGTCATACAACTCCCCACCTTATTATTACGAATCTAACAACCCCCCTCAAAGCTATCACCACGAATACCACAGCCCCCCATCGTCCTACAACGTGGACTACAATCAGCCATCCCGCGGAGGAAGTTATCACTCTCCACCACAACGCAGTCAACATAGAACATCTTACAACAATCAAGATTCAAATGAACATCGCGATGGGGATGAGCAAAGCTATGAAAGTGGGGATAATGACAGCCATGGTAACGACGGAGGAGACTACAACGCTGAGAGGAGTGATTATATTGGGGATGACGATTATGGAAGCTCTCCCTCTGATAGATACGGCAGACATGGACATGACGAGTACGGCAGAGCCAATTTAGAATATTAATTGTACTGTAACTACTATAGCGAAAGCATTTAGCTTTATCATACCAAATAAGTATCATTTTTGTTTTATCGATATTACACTGTCAAATAAAATGTCCTTACGGACAAATACAAACGAATTTTCTTTATGAACGTTTCGTGGTAACATCATTATTTGCTTCATTGTTGCTGTGTATTGAACCTATTGAAGCATTGCTTTTGTCGTATACGAAGAAAAGTTACATTTAAACCTATTACATATATAATCTGCGCCTGCTTATTCATCCGGTGTGGAGGTAACTGGTATCAACAAGATGTGAATGAACTACCACTGATATAAAAAAATGGGACAAATATTTTCGTCGTTGTCAGCATTGAGTTTAATACGCAGTCAACTATTATTATTGTGTCATGTCATTTTTATGTAACAAAAGCCGCACTGCAGACACAATTTCCTTAGGCATAACAGATATGAAACCAAGTGTAGTAAATCCCTAAATAAACTTTCGTAGACATCTTCAATCTTCTTCTCACACATGACTTGATTCGCTTTTCTTGCAACAATGAACGCTGCTGCATTTTAATTTTAAAATTGCCATTTTCTGTTCTCAGTGATCATCATCGCAACAAGAGGAAGTGGTGTACAATATTTCATTGGCTTCGCACCGTTTGACGCACGCATGTCAGTCACTCGCAAGAACATTATGCCGTGAAATGGTTATATTATGATGATACATTTTTTGTTGAAGAGCCAAAAAAAGCTCAATTGAGGTTGAACCCGATTGTACTTTGCTTTCGACATAATAATGCACTCATAATTGGCGCATCACTCGAAAAATGCACTTTGTCCCAGTAAATGACTTGTATGTAAGTATAAGTTGTATAATACATTCTTGCTCTCACGCGTTCATAAACATAAAACTGAAAGATGGTAAAATTGTTATTTTTGCATCTCATGCTCATTATTATCAATTTATTTAGCAGTTGGCCTATTGTCAGTGTATTATTCACAGTCGAAGATACCAATTTGTGTAGGGACTCCCCCTTGAACACACATGACAGGTAAAAAAAAGTCGTGTTTTATGTCTACAACCTTTGTGTATGCACACGTGTAAGATTTTATGGACTTACCTTTTCAGTTGAATAACTCGCTGACATGATTAACAAATTGTCATAAAGCCGTTCGAATGGGAACGAAAATTCTCTCGCTCAGTTAAAATGGCAGATGGAGTTGCCCATCCGATTCATTTCTTGTCTACGACTGAGATTCAAAACACGAGTAAACTTGCCCAACTGGGCACATTCGTTGTATACATTGAACCTGTTCGGAAATATTATTTTTTCGTTATTTTTTTGAAATATTCATTGCGACACAATAGTAATATTGGAGAATTTACCTATGTTCGCGACCAATAAAATACCTGGAGATTTATATAATTTTGTGATAGTTGCCAGACTGAGCGAGTGCAACGATGGTGCCGCGGAGGCTTCTGTTGGTTGGTACAATGCTACTGGTGGGACTGGAGAGTGTTTCGTATGGTCAGCAACAACGACAACAAAATCAGCAACGGGGTGACTACAAGAATTTTAATAATTTTGAAAATGATGTTGAAAATACGTTTACTAAAATTGAACGTAAGCTTAAAGTCTGCTTTCAGTTCAAAATTTACAGAAAATGACGGGAGGAAAGGCTGTAAGTAAGGGTCTTATTAAAAAACTTAATTGTTGTGTTTGTAAATTTTACGGAATAGACCTGGTAGCTTCTGCCAGTCGAAACGGAGGAAGACGATCGGGCAACAAAAAAAGTTCCAAAAATTCAGATGACGATTACCACGTCGTGTACGAATCCAAACCAGAATCTTATTCAAACTCGTTTCATCATTCGGACAAATTCCATGATGCACCCCGATCTTTTACATATGGAACCAATGAGGGAGGAGAAGGAGGAGGAGGTCGAAAAAGCAACACTAACCGTCGTAACGACAACAGAGCAGGAGGAAGAGGAGGAAGTGCCGGTGGGAGCGTTTACAACGAAGATTTTGACGATTATGGAGACACCCCACGAAAGCAACAAAAACCAAAAAAATATGTCTCTGACTTTGACTATGACAATTCTGACGATACCAGACGTGATAGAGGCTTTGCTCATAACGAGGACTATGATAGATCTACTAAAGAGGATTATCATAAAACTGGAGAGTTGAAAGATGACTTTGACGATTTTGGACGAGGGGGCGGTGGAGGGTACAAAAGTGGAGGAGGAAGAGGTAGCAAAGGTGGTCGCAATAGGAGCGGGTACTCAGATTCGAATAGCGAAATAGGAGACTCGGATTACGTCGATGACAGTGAAGGATTTTCCTCTGAGGGCTCCTCGTCTCGAAAAGGTGGAAGCAAAGGTAGCAGAGAACGAGAAGATAACCCATTGGACAGATATGAACAACGAACGCGCCAAGCTATAAAAGATTACGGGACAGTTGATCGCGGATCCTTCCTATCTGCAAATCGCTACAAGAAGTAATTGATCTTACGTAGTAAATTGTAGTTCAATCTAATAAGTTGTAAATAATGTGCTTGTAAATATGTTTCTCTGTTGCTTCCATCAACCTATAGTTCCTGACGAGATTAAGAATGAGAGGTACATAACTTGAAGTAACAGTGTTATTTGTTATGTGTGTATGAAGCGTCCCAAAGCAATCGAACCCCGATGAAGATTGCAATCTTTTGTACAAATATATTAACAAGTTAAAAAAAGTCAAGTTAAACTTGGTTTTATGTAATTTAGTTTATTCTTTTTACTCTGAAAATCCCATACCGATGTCTTCATAAAGCTTTAACAATTTTGTGTTTTAACAGATTGTTCTGATTATTTTTGGAAAATAGAATAAATAAAAGAAAACTGTTCACTTATGGAACGCACACATTTGGCTTTATAATTTTGTTTTGGTTAAAAAGTGTTGATTATCGCCACGTCCATATTAATAGTAGTGCAAAGCAGGAGCTGCAAGATAAGCGATACCAGCGGTACTGCCGAATCGGCGAATTCCAGTGTCAACGGAGCTCGCCCATGGAGCATGTAAGCTGGGAGCTTGATATCCAGTGCTGGATAAGAGCCCGCCGTGATAGTTGACAATCCCAGCGTACGCAACGGCGAGTACAGCAAAAAGAACAATCAACTAGTAAACAACAAAGAAAAATGTCACACCAAAATAAAACACTTGAAAACAATAATGCCTACTACAATTATTCTGTTAAAACCAATTAACGAATGATGCCTTCTTATAAAACGTATAAATAATATAAACTTACGAGCTTCATATTGATAGTGGATTTCTACTTTCCGAAGAAGGCAAAGCAAAAATTACAAAAGGTGAATTAGAAGGAGCAGAAAGGAAAGATTGTAGAACTTCTCCAGTAACCTGACGAATCGAGAATGATATGGATAACCAGTTTCTATTCTCCTTTTTATATTTGTGCTACGGAAGACTCAAGTACTCCGGAACCGAGTTGAATTGTAACTGATGTTTGACGAAGTACTATTCCATGCAAACGCGTGAATCTTCTACAATCTGTTGGAAGGTGGTGACCACGCCACAGCAACAATGTAGCATGAAGTTGGTAATGAACAACTGCATAGAGTTAGCTTCATGAGACCAAAACCAAGGGAATACAAAGCATACCTACGCGCAACCAACAATTATGGGTGAGAGGTACATTTCATTGTTGCTTCTCATTTGATGCATCCAGTGTAGTAAATCAAAGCAGAAAGTGCATTGCATTGATAATAATAATACTACAAAAAATAAAAGAATTTTTAAACTAATATTATTATTATTATTATTATTTTAAAGGCAATTCCTACATGTTAATGAAGAATTGAAGAAAATCCTTAGAATGTGAGAAACTTTTTGTGCATAAATTTTTGCTTTATTGCAGCAGTAGCACCATTACGAATTACGTTCACAAAACCGAACATGGTAAACATATTTACCTAAATAAACACATTACATTTCTGTTTGCACTTAATGATGATCTGACTGAAGCAAATAGATACAACGCATATTCTCAGTCAAGACAAAAAATTCATTTTTTATGAATCTAAGCGGTTTATAATGTTGCAGCAAAGTGAAACAATGGTAAGGCAAGCGGTTGGTAAAATAAAGGGATGGATGGTGTACAATCATGTGCCCATACTGCCATGTCAGTTCTAATTTAAAGAAGAAAAATAGGTAGTCTCCTTGATTTAATGTCAAGAGAATTTAGTCCAGAGTCAGAGTCAAACGTCTTTTAATGTGGATGTATACGGTAGGTGGAGAGGCAGAACTAGAAAATTTTGCACACGATGAAGCTTATCGTGGGAATTTAGAACAGCGTGCAAGCATGGATTTAATACCAATTGAGAGTTTTTGCCACTGTTTGAACAGAAGACAGAATCAGAAAGTGTAGAAAATCATAAAATGCCGTGATTTCCCATGCCAAATGTAATGTATTTAGGTCTTCATTTTGTAGTATAACACGACATTTAAAGTGATCTTTCTGACAGCCAATTTTTTGTGTCATATACATTAATCGCAAAATGTGTGCTAATTAATGAGCAGTGATCAATGAGCCGATTAATCATAAAGTGTCATAGTCATGATGCCTTCAATCCATGGCCGTAAAAAGTTCTTTTTGAAAGGACTTCAATCCCTGCTATTAGTGCTGATGATACTCACTTTAACATTTTTCAGAATTTGGTTGTTAGTACTTTTGGGAGGAATAAGAAGCCTTTTAATTTAAAAATCTGAAATGCATAACACTAACAGGATAGCGTGCACTATATTTATTTATTTCATTTCTATTTTCAATGGAAATGCATTGAAGAGGACCTTTGAAACATTTGTTTCGAATACATAACTCAAATCTAATGAAAACTTGTACAAATTGAAGAAAATCATTATCGGTATGGTAGATTTATTTTTTGTGATTGAATATCCCTGCACCAAGTCGAAATAGTCAATAAATATGGATAACAATTTGTTCATGATAACTACTCTTCTCTCTCTCTCTCTCTCACGTTCACAGTAATAAAGTTACTAGCTCCTTTTATGTTCTCATTAAAAAACTTAATTATTACGAGTATGAAAAATATGAACGTATAACATTGTAGCAATTGAAAAAGGATGTTTTATTGAAGTATATACGTCGTATTAGTTCTAGTAATCGCCTATTGTAATTAGTTCTAGTTCTCTACGGGTGGTGCAAAGCAGAGTTAAGGTAATATGGCTTAATGAAATAGCTCTATTAATATTAATCAAACCAAACGTACTTAACTTGAGCATTATACGATACGCACAGTATTCCACCACCTTCCGTCCGCCATTGATTATAGTACATTAACATTTATCATAGGGTTATTTGTTATCCCTCCTTAAGTTAATTTATTTCGAAAAGTTAAGACTGAACCAAGTTTATTTTATAATGTTATCCAACGACTCCTACGCCACGCAGAAATTACGCAACCATTGGAACGGGTTCTACAAGGACTCCTATAACTTACGGTACGGTGTTCAAAAAATTTGGAGATAAAGTGCTCCTTGGATTGCGCTTCTTGGAAACCGAGATACTCCGCAGCACAAAAAATCATGTATGCAAGAAAACAATTTTCAGGTTATAACCGTTACCTTCACAGTATTTATAAATAAATTTTAAGCAAGCTAACAGGAATTTTGTGTTGCAAATATCTTGGTTTCCTGTAATCCAAGGAGCGCTTTATCCCCTGAGCCTGAACATCATCAAAGTTATAGCCAGTTTCCAAAGGTTGTGTACTTTCTGTTTAGCGTAATAGTCGTTGATGTTACCTAAATAGTTTAAATTGCAGGTTAAAAAATATCACGGACGTCTTCATTTCAAAGCTGCATTTTGAGAAGGATGAGTTTAATATCCCTTAATTATGTTACACTTTTCTCTATAATTCCTTCATGGGTCAGAGATACATAGCCCTTTGTTGTTGTCTCATATACACACAACGGTACTATTTTGTAAATTCGTGTTTCAATTCTGGAGCGATTCTGTTTAAACACTGCTATATTTTGCGCATTGTTGTCGGATAATGCCGTGCAAATTATAGCCGATGTTTTACAATAACAGTAATGAGGTGAAACTAAAGGTTGTGGTTACTGGCTCAGTGGTTAATTCCTTAAAGAACGAATTCTTTGTTACTTGTAAACTATTTTGTCACGTTTATTAGGCAATATTAAATTATTACATTTATTCACCATGAGATAAAAATGTCGGAGATTATAAAAATTCTTTTGAGACAGCATTGAGCATAAATTCTTATAAACTTGCTGTGCACAATGGAATTAATGTGCTCTTGTTTAGTGTAATTTTGTCATTTTGTGTGTTTTTCTGCAAAAACTAACATCACGTTTTTCACATTGAATCTCACTGCCTCATCTGGTGGATATATACCACAACACAATAATATATTTTCTACATCCATAATCGAGGAATAAGTAGCTTCAGCTTCCCATTTGCCAAATTATTGACTAGATATATACAAAGTCATTAAACTACTAATGTGATGTGTTATTAATGTCATTTCAAATGGGAATTACAAATTCAAGACGCTGCTGGCAGGCAAGGCGTGAGAAAATTATGTGAGTCTGTCTAACTTTTTATGCATTTGACAGTATGCTATACGCCATACGACAATGGTACATAGTATAACATTTTTGAGCAGTTAAGGAGTTAATAGCAAAGCATTACGCACGTTTATGTGGAAGTGTAATTATGTATCACATTAAATTCTTAGGGACTCACTCCCTCAGGAAAGGTCGTCATGACGTCGAGTACGACGAAAAAGCGTGAACGGCTCATTTTTCATCCTATAGCAGTTTTCAGTTGTAAGTTGTAATAGTATCTAGGTATATATCAATCTATGAGCATAATAATTCGTCTGCTGAAGTATTATCTTAAAATGTTTGATGGGGAGATGGATAGATACAAATGTAGTCAGCGCCTCATTTATAATGACGGACTTTTATTGTTTCACTTCACAACTTAATTGTTGAAATTATAATTTTAAAGGTCTTTGCGCGTTTTTGTATTTTTTGTACTCGGCTTTCGTGTATTTTTATATAGTTAAACATAGGTATTATAGTTTTGTAAATGGGCGCAAATAGCGACGGCACCTGCAAACTATGCAATAATTATTCGCAACAAACTGGATTTTTTGCATAAAAAGAAGTGGTTTAAAGTGGTCATTAAAGGAAACAAAATTAGTGCCTTCATTCACGGCTGATGGTGATATGAGGATTGTTGCACACATGTCAAATTAACTGTCATCAAACCAGTCAGAGTCAGTAGACTAGCATGCTTATCAAAGTGTGGAAATCGCCAAGGGTAATCTGGCAATAAATCAGGAGGAGTGAAGACTTAAGCTAAGTTTTTGTTGAAGTACTCGAATATGCAGAGTTGTGGGGTTTCCTGCTTCATGCTTGTTATCACTGGGGAATTAATTTACTAATAAAAAGTTACGCACAGTGTACGAAGAGGATGAGTGGAGTTACGGCAATTACAATATAATTATCCAAGGAGTAATATTGTTTTAACCCTGATTAGTGTTAAGGACGTGAAGAGAGGTGTCAAGCAATTATATTCACAATATTTTAATGTACTTGCTTATCTTTACATCTTTATGTGCATGTGTAGCGATTATTAAAACGGGTAACACGATCTCCTTGCAAAAAAAATGCGTTTTTGTCTAGGGCCTTCCAACGATCACAACAGAATAAGGACATTATTTCAAGAGAAGGCAAAATTAAATTAAACTCAAACCTCAGACTACAAACTGTTAATTATGAAACATTTCAATTTAATTACAAAAATATTTATTGAAATATTCACGCATTTATTAAATAATAAAACTACTGATGCGTATGTGCATTCACCTCGAAAGGATAAAATAAAACTAAGTGCCACTTAAATATAGACTTAGTGTACCTTTAACTAGTTTGCACATAAGCGATAGTAAGTCCCCCGGTCACTTTAAATATCTGTTCAATTAAGTACGTCAATACAAATTTAAAAAAATCATAATCATGGATAAAAAACAATCATCACGAGAAGACGATTAGTAATGTCAATGGAATAGTAGAAATACTGATACTGGTATATTAACAAAATAAAGATCAGTTTGGCAAACTGCGTGTTCCATCGACATTTCATCCACGGGTATGTTATCACATACACAATGTTCCACAAACTCGATTTATGAAGTGACAAACTACGACTTTCGCAATTTTCGACACTTGCTTGAGGGTTTGGTTAACATTCCAAGAGGTTCAACTTAGGTCTAATACTAAAATGTCTGTTCAGTAAACAGGTTTTAATAAACGCAGAGCTTGTGCCTAGCACATGAAAGGAATGAGGTTCCAAACTAGGTGTTCGTTTGATTTAAATTTGAAGACTGGATATCCATATTAAAGAACAATGGTAGCTGTTGTAGACAATAAACACAATCCACATGATTCTCAACGGAAGCTATTTAATACGTCAGAGTGTTCTATCAAATCCATCTATACATCTAAATTTGAGAAATTTTACTCGTAATCGTACTTATAAATAGTATAGAAATAATCAATCACACACAAATCGTGAAATTGTAGTTGTTGTAGCTACCGACTGGCTCACAAGTCGCCACCTCGTACAAAGTATCAAAACGACAAAATGAAATGGAATGAGGATGAGTTGAATTGCACCATCTTCCTGTAGATCGTGTAGCGTATCACATTATCATGGTTCAAAGTTTCCGTGGTTCCTGCTTTTTGTGTTGACTGCTGCAGACTAAAACCACCCTCCTGGAACAAAGACTGCTTCTTGCGTGCACCACAGTGTAGGTATACATCAGGCATATGATGACTTCATTTCATGTAATTTGACATTTGTGCACAATTTTCAACCCTAAACTCGGTTTGTTAGGGGAAAATGTGACCGTTTTAAATATTTCGAATATTACAATCAACACATATCCCCCCCCTCAATTCATCAAACATTTAAGGGCTACCGAAAGATGAGACCTAATGTTTCCATCCTTTTTTCTTCTTTTAAATTGCTGATTGCTGTTGTAATCAACAACACATGTCAGAAACTCTAGTGTATCCGTGTAGTTTTATCCATATTTATAAAAAAACAATAATTTAAGATATGATGATTTTTAATCACAATAATATTTGACTGACAAGAATTGTCAATCATCACAATGTGTACACAAATGAAAAATAAAAACAAGGGTTACCTTTTACACATAGATTTTCAATCCAGTCATTATTTCTAACATCATGAATTACTCTCTATCAACAAAAACAACGATTTCGCTAATCGCAAGGAACATAAATTTTAAATTGTTTCGGAAATCCATACCTTTGTAGTAAAGCTCAATAGAGTTCGAGTCTGTTCAACGGTACTTGTCATTCTCAACAATTATTCGCAAGGGAACTCTGCATTTTAACATAGCAGATACTGTTAGAAATTAGGTGCCACCAATGCCTCGGAGTGTGTCAAAGTTAAAACTTATTTTATGCATGAGAAGCAAAAAAAACATCTTACCTTCATTGATCATCGCTATAGCTATAATAGCTGTATAATATAATGTATATACATATGTACACTTCTCTTAGAATTAGGACAACTACTACCTATTTAGTAAATACTTACAACACACTCGTTATTGTATCTTACTGGATGAAGCATATTAAAACCAGACATTATCATTTTATGACATTATCCAACCGCAATATTAGTTGTTTCGCGGATGCAACGTTTTGTAAAATGAAGTGAACATTTTTTGTTTGGATCATCATCCCTGTTAACTTTGTTTACTCTTCCCGGGATGTACGTTGTATATTGATGCCTTCTGGTTTTGGTACTTCAGTGCACTTTATATGAAAATGAAATACAGATGAAAGCTGAGGAAGCTTGTCTCTCGCTATCATACATCTTTCCACTGACTGACATCATAAACGGCAAAACTACCGGGATCTGGTCGAATAAAGTCTTGCCGTCCTACCATATGATGCTGCTGATGATGATATTTTTTCTTACTATCAGCTTACTACAAGCAGTGAGAGCGACGCGACGAGATACGAGAAAATACGAGAGCATGGGAGTTACCATGGTTTCTCCGCCATTTCCTGGATCGTTTCAACTTTTTCTTCTTTTTGTATCATCCATACCACTCTCATTCTCTCGCACTTGCACAAAACTTTGTTTTAGATCACAGAAGCATCATTTCAGCACAACACGCATATACATGGGCTAAAATGATATAACCGCTGTTGCAATATTAAGTAACTCCATGTCTTACGTTCCAGTCATCACCATCAAGCTACCCTTTCTCAAAACTATAAGTCTAAGCAATAGATAATAAAATATCCGAATAATAAAAGAATCCCCAATTTAAATCTTTTAAGCGCCAAAAAAGTTAGATCAGCATAGCAGACGTTGCAGCAAAAAATAAGAAAACATCAAAATGTGTTTTTACTTTGTCCATTTTGCTATTGAGATATCAGGACCTGCGTGTGAAGACGCCTTAGTATTCATCAATAAGTTAGGAAAATTACTTAACCTTCAAAATGGAGACGTTCGGTCAAAATCGTTTTTGATTCAGAGGACATGTTTATTGATATTCAAAGAGGAAACGTCGCGTGTGTTATGGGAGCTTTTCCAAATAATACAATAATAGGCGAATTATTTTATTTGTTATGATTAGTTATATTGTATGTAAATATGTTAACTAACTTAAAATTAAATTAAAGTTTTATTGTCAAATGTCAATAAAACTGTAACTCGTCTTCTATAAAAAAGGTGATTACCTAATATACAGCAATGATGATATATGGTAGCTTAGACCGTTGGATTTATTGTCATAACGTATGATAGCAGGACTAAAGTATCAGGAGGGACGAGGACGAGGGGGCACATTCCCAACCTGTAATGCATTATGACCCTTTAATATTAAATCTCAACATCTAAGGGGGACATGTCCTCCCGTCCCCCGGTTACTATTGCCATGTATGATAAGAGTTAAGTCGTTAACGGCACAGCTCAAATATCAAATAGGTATTCTTTACTGTAGAAGTTCACTTGGCCCATAAACTTCTTTTTTGCAGAAATTAGCTTTACAATTAAAATGAACAGTGAAATGAGATTTTTACTTTAAAATGAAATCCACCTTTGGAAAACACTACGGAAAGCATATGCGTTAAAACAGTTTATCTGTACATTTTCGAAAAACATGCGCGTTCTTTAACAAGTGCATGAGAACCCCTCATATAACTCACACCATACTTATCCGTTTGACCCGAATTTTAATAGTGTAAACTCTAGTGACCTTATGTATACTATGCATGCCCCGTTTGAACCAAAACCGTCAACTCTTTTGAGAGTTGGCGATATATAGATAAGTATACTGATCGCATAAACTACTTTCAGCATTAAAATGCTTCCCATGGTTAATAGTGGAAAGACATTTTTCACAATCGCGGCTGAGTACTCGGTTTCATTTATCCATCTAAAGTTGTACTAAAATTGATAATTTGTTTAACTTTCTATCACCTAAATTCTAAATCGTAAAACTTATCAGTAGTATGTGCAGATTTTTATAGCACGTTTACGATAATTTCTCAGTTTCTTTATTTAAATAAGAATATAAATAATATAATATAAAGTCTTTAATTTGTAACGCAACAATTTTACAAATTCAAAATAAGCTTAACGCATGCGCATTGAAGACAGCAAATTAAGTAGCTGGCCACCTGAATTGGTGCATTTCATAATTTACATCCATTGGTTATAGGGTATCGCAAGAAATAGTACTCAGCAAAATATTACCTGAAATAGAAATGCCATTTTGAGACAAAAGTTTATCTTTAGGCATTTAAATTGTTATCCATCCGATTACATATAAGTCACACAAGCTGATGTATAGATTGTGCCAAACGGTATTTATGAATAGATAACATTCCTTTTGTATACAGCACGATCCCGAAAGAAGTTTGCCACGTTCAATAGTTCACTGTGTGAGCAAACAGTCGCAGTCAAAACAAAGTGGATATACTGTTCTGTTGTCAAGGAAGGATGAGATGAGGCAACAAGAGGGATAGGGAGAAAAGTCAAAGTGTGGCAAAGGAAAAGAATTGCACCCCTAAAAATATTGCTCCTCTTTGCTTTTTAAGCGTTATATTTTATATAAATCTTTAATAAAAAGTCTTTTGCACACGCTTTTGTGTTTAGAAATAGCGTGAGAAAAGTATACTAAAAATAACAGGCCTGTATACACGGCGCAATGTTCCAAAATATATACGTAATACGTAATAATAATAATAATAATAATAATAATATTAAGTACAACATGACTTGAATGAAGTAGAAAGTGTGCAAGAACATCTCTTTTTTTATCGGATGAGTGTTTTCAGTGGAAGTAGAGCATATACCTTCCTGCATATAAAAGAACAACAATATATTCATGCTCTCACCACCACACCATCATTACCATCATATAGAGTGGTAACCATAACAAAGTCAATATTATGAAACCACCGCTTCAGCTGGCTTTAAATAAACGTATACCTAATTATTCTGAATATTTATATAAATGCATAAAATGCCCAAACCAACACAGAAGCTCAGAAACGTGATGTAAAGTTTTAGAGGTACTGACAATTTTGAATGTAAAAACAACTGGCGTTGAGAAACTTAAAACTGTATTGGTCACAATGAAAATGTTCAAAAGATGGACAGCAGACATGAGATATATGCGACTGGACTGGAGATAAATTATTAACCATGCATATTCAAAAGGGATATGTGAATTTTGGGAAAACCTTTAGTAAGAAGTAACAAGACTGTTTAAACCGCTTTTTAAATTTTAATTTACCTTGAAGATTTTCCACACAGAACTAGTTTTCTTCTGGTTGTGCCGTGGAAAACAATCTTCAAGAAACCATCTAGCTGCCTAATGATATAGAATCATGGATATGAATAGTTTTTTTCTTCAACTAATAAGACACTAAAGCTGGTAAGCAACTCTTTGGTATTTAACGAAATGTGAAAAAGTTTTTCTTGTTTGCATAATTAATTAATTTTAATATATGCTTTAGCGTTGTTCCCAATTTTGAAGTACTACTTTTCTATTTATATTATAGTTCTCCATGGTATTTTTTAAGTTACTTGCCAAACATTTTCCAGTCGTTCTTTTCCTAACATTCCTCTCCTTATTCTACACGCATGAAAATTTGTTTTAGGAATATGAATATGCGTATGCTATATTTACTACTCGCCAAGGAAATAACTACCATTATCATGAAAAATGTCGTTTAATTGTGTTGTTATTGATAACTTATCATATATACCAAAATAAATTGTGGTGATTCCTTACAAGCGAATAAAATTTAAAAAATAAAGCATGATACAAGGGTGATATTAAAAACATACACACATCCTATTTCATATTATTTGCACACAAATTCAATCATAATAAAACAAACTTTTTCTTATAATTTTGACTATCAAATATCCAATTATTGAAAGTTGTACCTTGCTTAAGTTTATTTATGTGATGTTTTAAATGTAGGATCTACCAAATATTTTATAAAACTACAATATATTTACGCTAACGTCATGTAAGAAAGCATATCAGTAAATTGGTGATTTTAAATGGCATGGGTAAATTATGAACTCAATAGCTGTTTTCACTGTAACACAGGTAGCTCTTTTCTGAATGTATAATGCATGTGAACATCCTATTTCTCATCACAATTGAAAAAGAGCGTCACTTTGAAAACTTTATACTTTTCAGAATTACACGCTATATACTGGCATTCTTGGTGTTTGCGTAATACGATGTAAAGAAGTATGTAGTGTACAGCAACTAAGTTGTAGCATTGTTTTCACTCTATCACTTTTCCATCTCCCTATCACTTTCTCTATTTTGTCCATAAAGACCCAGCTTCTGTAGTGCAGTTTTAGACGCGGCGTTCTCAGTCCCCTAATTTAGAATGAAAATGTACTTAAGGTGAGCAGTAAAACGTTCTTCCATTGCCATTTTATATGTACAGATATACATTTATGTTATAAAACCTTGTGAATTCACTTGACTCGAAGGATGTGCTCTGTCCCAGGTTAGTTCGAAGGTAGAAAGAACCGTATTATTTACTAGAATAAAAAAGAAAGCAACTTAGCCAAAAAGTTATGTGCAACTGTTGTGCTGCGTTGTGTATCTACACACTAAATATGAGAGGAAACATCAGCGACGGCGGCAGAGATGGACATTCATGAAAACTTTGTCTGTCTTTCTTCCTATTGCTTATATTTGGAATGGGTTTCATAATATTCTGTACGTAGTTATGCACATATCTCGTTCTAAGCAGTGAACACGTACCTCCGATTCCATTTCTGTGTTCGCTCTTTTCTTCTTCAGAAATGAAGAAGGAAAAACAGCATCGTACAAAGAGAAGGAAATGGTGGCACAGAAGAGTCGTAAACACTTGTCCACATCACACCATCATGTGTAGTTGTGTGTAGCTCCAGACCTATTTCATTCTTTTTGCACGGATCTACCAGAGACGGCCGGGGATTAATTCCCGGTTCCCGGAAAATCAATAGGTTCCGGTCCCCGTCCAGATAGTACGTCCCTGCAGAAACCGTTTTTCAAAAAACATGAACTGGGAACTGATGACCCATTCCTTAAGGTCTCCCTGGTTCCTGGAAGATTCAGTAAACGCCGGGGTACACAGGAATGGACTTGGTTCTAAGGTCCACGGAGAATGTTAAGGTGTCCTGGGTTCAAATATCCCAAATAATGTATGATTCAAAAATGAAGCTCCTAGTCCATGCCCATCCCTGGGCTCTACATACGATTACTCCACACTCACAACGTTGCTATTATAAAACAGCAATATATGACCATACATTATGAAAGAAAGTACTGTTACAAATACATACCTAAGGTTAGGTATATTGTAAGAGGTACCACATTCACTAAACTAGAGATAAGAAAAATATCCGAAACCCCTCTTGGACAAAACCTTCACAAAGGTAAAAACTGAAACAAAAAGTTGTATTCGACGAAAGATTTTTGGACTGTTGCAAACACGGCAAACAAAATGCCAGACTAGTTCACAAACTCCACCTGAAAATGATACTCAGTTTGAGGAAATTGTTCTGACAATAAACTGCCGTGTGGCGTTTACCGTGGTTCAAAATTTGACATTTCTTTATATGCTACGTTGGCACAACTCCACTGATCAGATAGTATTTATTTAAATATAAGTAAATGCATGTTGTTACCTATTAAAGATATCTTGTTGTAAGATTATATATAGAGGTTTGATGTACACCTTCAATTATGGTGGCAGTTATTAGCTCAAATGCAACCTGAAATTGTATTGACTTTGCCAAGTTTAGAGCTATGGATTAGTAACGAAGATTAATAACGAATTTTAGTTCACATGATATTGATTTGCATATACATTTGTTCTTTTCAATACGTTAAAGAATACGAGCACATGAGATTTTTGTACGAATGAGGTCAACGTTGCTCCTACCTGATTTGGTTATTGTCAAATATACGTAATCGAAAAAAAATGCTTCGGCCACCCATGACCTTGGACACTTGAAAAGTTTGTCCGACTCACCCCTATACTTCTACACACATTATTTTGTAAACTCGGCAAAAGAAATGTTCTTCAAAAGGAAGGAAAAGCGAACAGCAAAAGACCAAGAAGCAAAGAATAATGATAATACTACTTGAGCATTTGTGTCCCTTTCTCTCTTTTTTATATTCTCTTTCCTCACTCTTGACTTCCCCGCTCTCTGGACATTACATTGCGTTCGTCGTGTTGCTGCCGGTGCCGCTTACCGAAAACCTAAATCTGTCCATCTCGGGTTTTAGTTTACACACACATAGCAAGAGAGATAGAGAACAAGAGATGCTCATAACATGAACGCTGGATACATAATACTTTATTGCGTACGCGTAAATGGGCACATGCAAGACGACGAGGAAGAAAAACCGAAGGGAAAGAAGGAAAGTGAAAATGTAACTGCTGCTGCTACATAGAAAAGATACATAGGTGCACAGGAAGTTGAATGTTGACTTGATAAAATTTATCGTGTATACACACATTATATACAGTTTATTTAACTATGTATATACGTCGAGTAAAGTGAAGAATTTTATCAATGGATGCATATTGTTTGTGTAGGAGGTTTATCATTCCAGTAGATGGTAGATACGGCATTTGGTACCCGGGGAAAGGAGAGAGATCACCTCACTCGTCTCGGGGTAAAATAAGTTCATAATACAAACGCACCCAAGTTTTAAAAAAATGTTATTGCTATATTAAATGAAAACTGAGGCACGACAAAATATATTAAGTCGTATGTATATATTTTATTATGACTACAGTCCCCTACTCCTCCCGTCAAATGTGCAATCTTCATACATGCCTGCCCAACAATATTTTATCGCACCGTATCATTTACAAACACGCCAAAACAGACTTCTCCGTTTCTCCTAGTTTCAGTACCACGGCAACTCGGGGATAATTTGATCGTGAAACCGAGACTCCTTTGTTAAATTCATTATATTAAATAAAATGATTCTTTCTCTTCTAGTGCTCTTCTACTTTTGACGGTGGATGTTACTCAGTATTTTGCTACATTTATAATACCGTCAGTTCTGCTACGACCATCACTATCACGATGCCAGCATAACGTGTAACCAACCTTATACGTCTACATGTTGTTTCCATTCACCGTTTATTTTGTTTTCACGTATACTGCTGGTATACTTAAAACACATCTTAAAAAAATTGGGACAGAAACTGGTTTCTGCTGCTGCCAATGAATGCATGCATGTTTTTACAATGCTTACTTTATCCGGCTGGATATATTTTAACAAAACTGACACTATTGAATTTTGATTGAATTGCGTGTATGTGTGCCGTTAATGGATGTAGTTTGGCGCTACCCAGCACATAAGATACATACATTACTATCGTTCATCTTGCTTTGGCTTCGTAAGTACCGTCATCTATTTAGATGTTCTACTTTGGACAGCAAAAGAGGAGACTGTATGACTTTTACTTTCCCTTGTTGATTTACAATGTAAAGTTTTTCTCTTTTCGTCTGCCTTTGTCTACTTTGAGAATTTCGGAACGGTTATATGCTTATATGTTAGCATGTTGTATACCAGTCCTAGCCTAGCAGAGTTGCATGGGCACTAGATGCCCCAGTGTCCCACCTGGGGTACCGGATGTCAGATGACCCTGTACCACGCCAACTCTCTCTAGGTTCTGCTGCCCCACCCTTAGGTCAATGCTTCAGACCGTCGGGGCAATATGACATATATAACAAACGGTACCGGAACACCAAGTGACTGATGCTTTACCAGCTTAGAACAACAACAACAGTATTAAGGGTAACAATCACGCGGAGCCCCGTTCCATCGTACCGGTGTGGTGCCCTAGTGCAACACCCAGTTCTTATCCCTTGTAAAACATAAAAGTGTAACATTACAAGGAATTGAATTTCACATTTTAGGATCACCTTTTCGATCTCAAGTGTCCCTGACGGTTTAAAGACTACTGAGTATTACAAAGACGATAGTTTGTGCAGATGCTCTGAATAACTTTAATTAAAATATTTATTGTGCTACACTAGCTGATAGTGTCCTCTCAAATAATTGATATACATCTACAACTAAATACAATTGTCCTACGTTCAATCAATCTGAAACATCTCCAACTGTATTTTTTTAGCAAATCAAGTAAATATAAAATTCATTAAAGGATGGACAGGTTTACTAATAATTACAAGTTTCCAATTATCGGGTAAAATACCAACCAACCGAAATACCCGTAAATAGCATTTTTACATAATAACGAAACCATCAATAATTGCAAAAGAGAGTTGGGTTCAAACGAACTATTTTGTGTATTGCCGTGCCCCAATTCAAGATCAGATAACCCGTTCATGCTCTGGTTTAAGCTATAAACAAAAATGAAATTTCCAGTCTTGTTGATTTAAAAATATTTGCTTTACGTGAAACCTCCAGCAACCGGCAAACAACAAAATTAAATACGACCTGACTATATAGCTGGTCGTAAATGAAAAAAGCAAAAAATTCTTGCCGCTAGAGACAAAAGCCAGTAAGTAGTTGGTCGTTCCTTAGAGTTGAGTACAAAATATTTGAAGATGAAAATGTTCGTTCAGCATGATAAATGAAATGAAGATGTATTATGCTGAGTCGTAGACTCTTTCTTTCATCAAGTGACTTACACCAAGTCATCATTAAGGTATCCAATAAAATTTTACTTGGTATCACACCAGAAACGGATGATGACAATGCTAAATAGCTTTGTTGCTAAAAATACTCTCCTTATAAAATTTTTCGTAGCACCTTACTGCATAGAAAAATATAAGCAGATCACTAAATTTACTGAATTTAGCAGTTAATTTTGTCAAGAAGGCAGTTGCGCTGATTCATAAACATGCGGCAGCAAAGTCATGAATTTATAAACATTGGTTAGTTGTCTGTTCAATGAACATAAGTATACGACGTCTCTGTCATATTTTTACAGTGTCAACCTAAATGTTGGTTAACCAAACTGGACCCCACTAGGAGACTGTTTGAATTAATTTAAGTTTAATCAAGAGCCACACTAACGACCCATATTAACAAAAAAGACTAGTGCGAATAATATTTGTTACACAGTCAGCATGATGTTAGCAAAATTTGTGTTTGTATACTGTAGATGTATTATTTCATAGGCTGATATTTTTGTGAGCACTGCGAGCACATGCCGTGTTACAACTGCACAGAAAGACAGCACGAAAGCTGTCGACGCTCAATATAAGAATCCTACCACAGCAGCAGCAGTAAGATGCTGCTGCTGCTACTGGCTGTGCATCCGTTCTTAAACAAATCTGACGTTGGTTTAGCACGGGAAGGAATAACGTGGTATGTGACGTCTCTGAGCTTCCTTACGTACTAAACGTTGTTTCAAATTCTACTGCCTTCCGCTTTCTCTCATCTTCAGTGATACTTACTTCAATTTTCATCCCTTTCTCGTTCATGGCAGTAGCTTTCACATTGTGCGGCAAAATAGTAACAATGCTTTTCCCGCTACCATTGGAAGATAGGGTCGGAAATACCAACACTGTTAGCACTAATTTGCAAATTCCTCTACAACGACAACCCGTATATTACAACGTACACACACCTACATGCTTACAGTTTTAGACTAATTTTCTATATGTAAAAATTAAGGACGCGTATACGTATACTAAATTATATTTACACATAGTGTTGCTTCGTAACATATATCATACTTGTAGACTACTTATGGAGATACCTCAGTCAATGATAATAGCACATACCGTACCTACATTATTATTTCACTTCCCAAAGGATGTATGAGGATACATTCTTATCTATTACGTTTATTCAGTCCATCACTCCCGCCGATGGTCCACTTATAATGTTTGCCCTCATTCTTGGTTCGTTGATATTTCATGTACATTTACAATCTATGTTATCCCTATAAGACATATGCTCAACGTTTCTTACCTTAGAACCTAGTCAGAGTCTTANCGTTTATTCAGTCCATCACTCCCGCCGATGGTCCACTTATAATGTTTGCCCTCATTCTTGGTTCGTTGATATTTCATGTACATTTACAATCTATGTTATCCCTATAAGACATATGCTCAACGTTTCTTACCTTAGAACCTAGTCAGAGTCTTACATAAGGTCGGCTAAATTTTTATAGAAACGAAATTTCTTCCATGCATTTTGTATGAGAGCTTAGAAAGAAAGGACGACTATACATATAAGGAAACAACTTCTTTTAGCATTTAGCTGTTCATATAGAAGCATGAAAAATGATATGGTATGTTATTATGACGAATAAAACACTGATGAACACGTGCGACTAGATATGGACTGCTAAGGTAGTTCAGGTATGTGTAATAGTGGAACAAAAGCATGTCCTAAGCATATACACTTTTGTCGTTTCTTACAGTTGAAGAGTATTGTGATTACGATACCTACGAAGATACTAGTAGATGTGCATCGGGAAGAAACATGCCTCCATGGGGAAAGTGCTGAAATTGTGCTTTTATTTTTTTTGTTTTTTGGGGACCTTTTCAAAAACACTAGAATTGTATGTTTGGTCAAATTTCCACGGAGGAATGAGACAATGGAGTCTTCAGATGTTGCAATTGGTATTATTGACAAATTATATGTGGTTTGCTTGATTTTGCTGCTTTGCATTAAAAAATGTGTTGTGTACTATAAAAAATATTAATTTCTATGAATAGATTTAAGAACAACTAGATAGGAAATGGTAGATTGTTTGTCAAAGGGCGTATGTGACCAATGTTATCAAAGGGTTAAGTCAGTATCAATAGATACCAATATTTATAGACAAATTATTTCAAATCTT